>BLBF01000101.1:435876-449919 GCA_015471245.1 Laticauda colubrina
GCAGGGCAGGCAGGGCAGGCAGGGCAGGCAGGGCAGGCAGGGCAGGCTGGCAAGGCAATCGATATGTCTGGCAGCAGGTCTTTCCTCTGAATGGTGACCTGCTTGGGAGCTTCCACTCTTTATATCCATGGGGCTGATGCAATGCATCCTCCCCGCATGCGCAGTGAATGCTAGGCATCCGCTAGGCATCCGCTGTGCATCCGCTAGGCATCCGCTAGGCTTCTGCTAGGCATCAGCTAGGCTTCCGCTCTGCATCCGCTTCATCCGCTAGACTTCCGCTGTGCATCCGCTTCATCTGCTCAGCGTCCGCTCTGCATCCACTCTTTCCATTCCATGTCCACTTTGCAGCGGCCCCCCGGAAGCCTTGCTGATGTGCCATCAGCTCTCATCCGTTTCCATCCACTAGGCTTCCGTGGATCATCCACTTTCCATCCGCCCTGCCTCCTCTGGTTATGCAAATTTTTGCCCCTTTTGAGAGCGGATAACAACAGATGGAACATTTTTCTCATCCGCTGTGTCCTTTTTACAAACGTTTTGCATCCGTCAGCCAGTGTGACAGGGCCTTTAGTATGGATATAAAATAATAATTCTTCCTACACACACACACACAAGATTATGGAAACATCCCTCTAAGTGTGCAGAGAGACATGTTGATTATTAGTATAATGTATTTGATTAAATAAAATCCTTGCTTTGCAATATGGAATGTATGGGGCTGATTTTCCTTTTTATAGTCACCAGGCAAAATCTACAGGTCTACAAGATGAGACAATATGATTTATTTCATTCTTTTTTCCCCCTATTAATTTTCTTTTAATTTCTAGAAGCTGAGGAAGTTAAGCATATCATATTAAGAAATATAAAAACTGAATCCACATTTGTCCTGCTGAAGGAAAATAGACAATCTTGTTTAAACTCCTCATTTTATTCCACAGCCATGAACATTCCTTCTTCTCCCTCAGCAACTACAGAGAAGATTCCATGTGACTTATTTCAAGATTAGTTCAGTGAACGTATTCAAAGAACCCACTTATTATATTGTACAGATTTATAAGCTTCTTCTTTGTTCTCATGTGCAAATCCAAACTTCTATGATGAAACATTTTGGAAAGCAGTTCAGAGATAGAGAAAGTTCTGGATGGGTTTCAGATTCACTTCCTCTCACTGTGTCTCTCTCACACAGTAATAGACAGCTGTGTCCTCTTCTTTCAGATGGTTCATATGTAGATAAAGCTGGCTTTGAGAATCGTCTCTAGAGATGGTGAAGCGTCCCTTGACTTTGTCCGAGTAGCGAGTTGGAGATGAGGATCTACCAATATCTGCAACCCATTCCAAGTCTTTTCCTGGAGTCTATATCACCCAGCCCATGTAATAGCTGCTGAAGGTGAATCCAGAGGCTTGGCAAGAGAGATGGAGGGACTCCCCAGGTCTTCTCACATCCCCTCCAGACTCCACCAACTGGACTTGAGACTTGACACCTAAAAAGAAAAGAGTTTCAGTGCCATTTCTTACATACAAGAACAGAAAATGCGACATAGAGAGGGAAACATTACCTCCAAGGGCTGCTAGTAAACACATAAAGTTTAGCCAGATAATCATTTCTGTTTCCTCTAATGAAGAGAATTGATAGGAGATGATGTGGGAAAGTGCACAAACTTTGTGTTGGTATGTGTAGTCTGAAAAAGAAAACTAAGTGGCTGTTTTAAAGGGGAGTCTGTCTCTCAATTTACATATCTATTGATTTAAAATAGTTCCTCAGTGCAGTCACATTTTCCTTGCACATGGGGGAATTTTGAAATGTCTTCCCAGTCCTTTCAAAAATAAAGGCAGCTTTTAAAGGCCCTGTCACACTGCCCAACGGATGCAAAACGGAAACAACGGACAAGCAAAATGTTCCATCCGTTGTTATCCGCTTTCAAAAGGGGCAAAAATTTGCATAACCAGAGTGGATAACACGGACGCGGGGAGGATGCAGGGCGGATGGAAAGCGAATGCGGAATGGAAGTCTAGCGGATGGAAGCGGATGGGAGCGGATGGGAGCGGATGGCACATCCGCAGGGCTTCCGGGGAGTCTCAGCAAAGCGGACACGGAATGGATACAGCGGATGCAGAACAGATGCACAGCGGATGAAGCGGATGCGCAATGGAAGCCTAGCGGAAGCACAGCGGAAGGCTAATGGATGCCTGGCGTTAATTGCGCATGCGGGGGGGATGCATTGCGCAAGCCCCGTGGATATAACGGAAGCAGCTCGGAAGCAGGTCACCATTCAGAGAAAAGACCTGCTACCAGACACATCGACTGCTTTGCCTGTCCTGCCTGCATGTCTGCCTGCATGTCTGCCTGCAAGCCTTGCTGCCAGCCTTGCTGCCAGCCTCCCTGCCAGCCTCCCTGCCAGCCTCCCTGACAGCCTTGCTGCCAGCCTACATGCAAGCCTTGCTGTCTGCCTGCCTGCCAGCCTTGGTTCATGCCTGCCTGCCAGCCTTGGTGCATGCCTGCCTGCAAGCCTTGGTTCATGCCTGCCTGCCAGCCTTGGTGCATGCCTGCCTGCAAGCCTTCCTGCCAGCCTTGGTGCCTGCATCCCTG
The DNA here is from genome assembly GCA_015471245.1 of Laticauda colubrina. Classification (NCBI taxonomy): domain Eukaryota; kingdom Metazoa; phylum Chordata; class Lepidosauria; order Squamata; family Elapidae; genus Laticauda; species Laticauda colubrina. The sequence goes on from BLBF01000101.1 coordinate 438,461, forward strand.
CCAGCCTTGGTGCCAGCCTTGGTGCCAGCCTTGATGCCAGCCTTCCTGCCAGCCTTGGTGCCTGCCTGCCAGCCTCCCTGCCAGCCTTCCTGCCAGCCTTGGTGCCTACCAGCCTTGGTGCCTGCCTGCCTGCCAGCCTTCCTGCCAGCCTTGGTGCCTGCCTCCCTGCCAGCCTTCCTGTCAACCTTGGTTCCTGCCAGCCTTCCTGCCAGCCAGCAACCCCACAACCATGCTGAAGCACAGCAAGCCTCAGCCATCTGCTGCCAGCCCTTGCAAGAGTGACAGGACTACTATCCCGCCCCCTGGCCCTCACTCTGGTTCTCCTGGGGCTTCTGCAGCATGGGCTCGCTCTTCTGGGGTTGGGGCTTCTGCTGCTTCTGCTTCTGGAGGAGCTGATGACAAGCACTCCAGCACCAGCCACCTCCACAACACCTGCACCCTTCACCCCTGAGACTGAGCGACCAAGAGGAATACCAGAAACTCATTTTTGTCTTATAGCTTGTTGTTAAGAAAGTCTATTTTTGATTCACACACTTGCTTCATTTCTTTTTTTTAATAAAGTCTTGCTGGAAACTTTTAGAAATGGTTTAAGCCTTTGCATGCTTGTGGGATGGGTTAAGAGAGCTGTGGGATGGGCAGGGATACCTGTGGGATGGGCAAGGGTACCTTTGGGATGGGTAATAACTGTGGGATAGATAAACCTCCAGTGCAAGCATAGTGGGACTGTATGGTCCACCCTCCCAGGTGCCAGACCTATGGCCCTTTATTATCAATAACGATATAATCAATCATCCACACATGTCAACATAAACACAACTCTTTATTAAATGCCCTGTTCATTGTAGGACCACCCAACATACATGGCCCAATCTCATCAGTGTGATGAGACAGTCTGAAGGAAGCATCCATTAAGCATCTGTCATCCTGTCTTGCCACTCCACCGCTCCAGCTGGGGAGTTGCACCAGTTTTTCCCGGAGGTTGCGCTGCGTCTTCCCTTCATGTGAGGCTCTGTCGGGGCCTTGCACATCCTCAGTGTCTATCAGGTTTCGCCCTTGCCTCCATTCCCCAGGCTCCATGTTCCCATTGCCTTGCTGGATGTCCACGAGCCTGTTCTGCAAGACTGGGTAGCGGGTGCGCATGAGATTGTGCAGGATGCAGCAAGCTTCCACGATCCTCCTCGCAGTCTGTGGGTGATGCTGCATGGTGGTGAGAACCTGTTGGCCAGGATGCCAAAGGCGTTCTCCACCACCCGCCTTGCCCTGGACAGCCTGTAGTTGAAGATCCTCTCTTCATGGGTGAGGTATTTGGAGGTGTCGGGCTTCATGAGGTAGGTTGTGAGGGAGAAGGCATCATCCCCCATGATGAAGTAGGGCACATCTTGTGTGTTGTTGGGCAGGGGTTCTGGATCTGGGAAGCCCACGATGAGGTTGCATTCCAGCTCCTCCTTGAGATGATTGGCGTTGTATACCTGGGCATCTGAAGATGAGCCGCTGCCTGAAGCATCAATGTACATGAACTTGTAGTCAGCATCGACCATGGCGAAGAGGATGATGCTGAAGAAGCCCTTGTAGTTGAAATAAGTGGACCCCGACTTGGCTGGAGATTTGCAGGCCACGTGCTTGCCATCAATGACTCCAACGGTGTGTGGGAAGTTCCACCTCTGATACCACTGCTCTGCAACTTTCTTCCATCCTTCTTCAGTGGAGGGGTACTGGAGGAGCTCCTCCTTGTATTCTTCGATGATGGCCTGCACCACTTCTCTGACCACAATGCTGATGGTGCTGGGTGGCACCCTCCAACCGTACTTCATGCTCCTGTACGTGGTCCCGGAGGCCAGGTGGCGCAGAGTGAGTGCCATCTTGAGCCCAGGTTCCAGGCTGGGCCAGAATTTGGTGCTCTGCTTGGCCAACCTGGATGTAAGCTGATGCACTACTTTGTCAAAAATGGCTGGGGGCATCCTGATGAAGTTCTGGAATGCACGAGTGTCTTCGCTCATGAGCTCCACCATCAGCTTGTTGTACAGTCCATCCTCTGCTCTTCTGGTAAACCATCTTCGTACCCAGACGCTTCTTGGCCACCCCTTTTTCTTCCCGTAGTAGAGTTCACAGAGCCTGTAGATGGCTTCGCACTGTTGCAGAAGGATGGTGGCTGCCAAAAGGACTGTGTTACAATCCACAGTGGACATGACTGGATGCTGTGGAAGAGGAAGAGGCAGATGAAGGCTGCAGAGGTCCGCACCGCAGGGCTGCTGTTCTGAAAGTGAGATCCAGACGTGTTGCTCCGCCTTTGTATAGGCAGTATAGGTGTCCCTTTGCATCCTCTAGGCATCCTCTAGGCATCATCTAGGCATCCTGTAGACATCCTTAATATCCGAGATAGGTCTCCTCTGCAAACGTTTTTTCCATTTTAAATGCTTTGTTTCCGCTTGGCATCCATTCTGCATCCATTCTACATCCGTTCCGCTTCCTCCCTGCATCCAAGCGGATGCGACTTGCGCAGATGCAGAATGGATGCCTAGCGGATATAGCGGATGCATAACGGATGCAGAATGGATGCGTAGCGAATGCGTAGTGGATGCAGAATGGACGCATTGGATACATTTTCCGCACAAAAGTTTTGGGCAGCCCAAAACTTTCTGAGCGGATGAAACGTCAATAGACGGATGCTGGATGGATAGAGAGGAAGCAAAACGGCGGCAGTGAGTACATTGCGTTTTCCAACGGATGGCAAGCTTTTTTGTCCGTTTTATATCCTCTTTGCATCCGTTGGTGCAGTGTGACATGGGCTTTAATTACAGCAATTAAAAGAAGGACTTGCAAAATGTTCCCACTTCTAAAAAGTGATTCAAGATAATAGTTGATGATCATGCACTAGAGTGGAACAGAACAGAACAGAACAGAACAGAACAGAACAGAATAGAATAGAATAGAATAGAATAGAATAGAATAGAATAGAATAGAATACTTTATTGGCCAAGTATGATTGGACACACAAGAAATATATCTTGGTTTAAATACGCTCAGTATACAGAAAAAAAAAGAGAGACATTTGTCAAGACTCAAGAATAATAACGTATAACTCTTAATGATAGTCATAGGATACAATAATCGATCAAATCATACAAGGAAACAATCAATATAAATCATAAGGATACAAGCAACAAAGTTACAGTCATAGAGTCACAAGTGCGAGGGGATGGGTGATAAGGAGTGATGAGAAGATTAACAGTAATAGTAATGCAGATTTTGTAATAGTTGAACAGTGTTGAGGGAATTATTTGTTTAGCAGAGAGATGGCTTTTGGGAAAAAAACTATTCTTGTGTCCAGATGTTCTAAAGAGACATCTTAGACATAGAACATGAAATGAGCAGAGTATCTTAGTTCAAGAAAGACTTTTTAACTTTATTTTCCTTTTCATTTGCCCTTTTTAAGAAACTATAAGGAATTGAATTTTATTTTTTCCATTTTTGCAGGTCATTTTTGTCAATTTTAATTTGCCCAGCTCTGATTTACCAAGATGGGCAGCCATACAAACAGAAATAATAAGTGTAATTGTAATGCTAATATCAAGACTAATTAAGAATGCTACCAAATATACTCCCTTTTGCCTCCTCCACCCTGGCATCAGTGTGGGATTAGTGCCCACTGGAACACAAGATGACTAAAGGCCCAGTCCCACTGCATTTATGGATGCAAAGAGGAAGTAAAACATAAAAAAAAGCTTGCAATCCGTTGGAAAATGCTATGCATCCATTATGTACTCACTGCATATGGGTTTCATACACTCCATCCATCGAGCATCCGTCCACTGCGATTTTATCCACACAAGAAGTTTTGAGCTGCACAAAACTTTGTGAACAGATGAACTTTCTGCCGCATACGATGTACATCTGTGACATATACAGGAAACAAACGTTCTATGTCCGTTATCATCCGTTAAACGCCCGCTGTATCCTCTCGGCATCCTCTGGCCATCCCTTAAACTCACATCCGCTGCAGCTGAAAATGGAAAGAGGGAGGAAACAAAAGGTACACGGAATGTCTACACAGTGTTAGTAGCAAAGAAATAGAAAGGATGTAAGTGTATGCATCTCGTATATAAAGTATTAAAAACAGACAAAACATTTGTATCTGGGATGTATCTCGTATATTTAGGATGTCTGGAGTATTTCTAGAGTATGTAGAAGGACACCTAGTGGGCAACTGATATTTTCTATAAAAGGGGAGAGAAAATCATCTGGATCGCTGGGATGGCGGGCCATATAGTCCCACTATGGTTGCACTGGAGGTTTATCTATCCCACAACTATCCTTATCTATCCTACAAGCATGCAAAGGCTTAACCATTTTTTCAAAGTTTTCACCAACACTGTATGAAGTAAAAAAAATGAACCAAGCAAACTAAGTGTCTTAAGCAAAGATAACCTTTATTAACTTTCTTAGGTAAACTTTATGGCTGTATTAAATAAGCAAAATGAACCAAGTAAAGTGTCTTAAGCAAAGATAAACTTAACAAGTAAACAACTCAGTCTCTGACACTATTCTCAGTCACTCTGAGTCATGTCCATGGTCTCAGCTGTTCAGCGGGCAGGGACTGTGGAGGTGGCTGTGGCTTGAGTGCTAGTCTGAGACACCATTAGCGTGCTTGGTCCCAAGGGTACAACAGGGGATGGTGTGTGCAGGAAGCTATCCGAGAGCTGACTCAGTCCCATGAGGTTGAGAGGCCCTTCATCAAAGACTTGAGATGTCAGGCCCAATACTGATGACAGATTGTCCATTGACAGGCTTGGCTGTGGGGTGGAGGAAGGGTAGGGAGGAGTGTAGTGGGGCTGTCTGGTCTGTAGCTGGGTGAGGACTGGCGTCTGTGGTGTCCAATGAACCTGGGCCTGGACTGGGAAGTTCTGCTTCTGTTGTGGGAAGTCCTGGTAGTTGTAGCCTTGGTAGGTGAGGGGCTGTTGAAAGCCGTGGAAGGGCTGGGACATTGCATGGGGTGGAGGAGCAGACCTGGACTGGGTAGAGCAGCTTCAGCTGGGCCTTGAGGGTTGTGCAGAAGTTCTGTGATCTTCTGCTTCATCACCTGGTACTGGGCCTTGGGCAGGTCCCTCAGAGTCTGGCTCACATAGGTGATGAAGGTGTTCTGGCCCGAGGTTGCTCTGTCCAAGTGGACCAGCTGAGAGAGAAGTTCTGTGCTGGTCTTCATTGTGTCCCTGATCTACAACAGCATACTGTGGTCCTGGCCCTCCAGTCTGCCTCTCTGCCTGCATTCTCTGGACCTGGTAGTGGGGGTGGGGATGAATTGGCTTCTAGTGGCTGCTGCTTCTTCCTCCATTTGTGAAAGCAGGGTGTCATCCTCCACAGGATCCTCCAAGTCTGCCGGCATGGGGAGTGCAGCTGTTGGGGGGGGTCTCTGCTTTGGGGCCCTCCAAAGACACCTTCCTGGAAAGGATAGCTGGCTCCTCGCTGGAAGAGGTCTGGCTGTCTGTGGGCTGTCTGAGGGAGAGGGGTCTCAGAGGGGCTGCTCCTCGGTGGTGGATCTCACCTTCCAGGAAACTGCACTTGGCCATGACGTAAATCTCCTGGTCAGTGAGCTTGACAGCGGTCTGCCTGGATTTCTTGAGGTGTAGCTTGCCATACCAGGTGTACATGTGCTTCCACCATCCTAGGAGTACTTCTGCAGTGTACCCCAGGCTCTCTGCCTTGTCTCTCCAAACTGCCTGCTTCCTCTTAGTGTCCCGATACAGTCTGTGGCCCTTTCTCCAGAGGTACTCGTTCTCCCTCAGCCATTCCAGCACCTCATCCTCATGCTCCTCAGAAATGGTGTACTGTTTCCTCTCTCCCTTCTACTTCCCTTGCCTCTTCCTCCCTCTGGCAGGGGCTTGAGCAGGGCCTTCAGAGGCTTGAGCAACAGGGCTTTGAGGGCCTCGGAGCTGGTCCACCACAGCAGCAGCAGCAGCTTCAGAGTCAGTGCCAGGGGGTGGGATGCTGGTTCTGGGCTTCTTCACCTTTCCAGGGCTTGAACAAGTAGGCACGGGCTTCCTCTTCTTGCCTGACTGATGAACCATTGTGTTCCTGCAAGATATATGTGGCAGTACATCATTTCCCTGTATGCTGACTGTGTGAGTGCTGCATCCTTTTATATCTACAGAGCTGACGCAATTGAGACTCCCCGCATGTGCAGTGAACGCTTTGCATCCGATATACATCAGCGCAGCATCTCGTTTGTTTCCTATAGGCATCGGTGATGCATCCGCTTCATCCACTATGCATCCGCCCCTTCCGCTATGCGTCTGCTTTGAAATTCTCCCCCGGAACCCCTTAGGATGTGTCATCTGTTCCATCCACTGTCATCCACTAGGCTTCCTATGAACATCCATTTAACATCCCTGCTACATACTAGCCACGTCCATTATTTTCCATTCTTTTCTGTTCTGTTTATGCAAACTTTCACCACTTTTTGGAGCGGATAACAACAGATAAAGCCACCCCCGAAATTTTGCTCATCCACTTTGTCCTTTATGCATACTATTTGCGTCCGTTGGCCAGTGGGACCGGGCCTTAAGGAAGGTATGTGCCCCATTCTAAGAAGGTTTCAAAAAGGAATTAGCAGAGCTGCTTTCAAATAGGCAGTTTTTTCTTGTTTCCTCTCACTATGAATGTCTCTTACACTGTAAAGCCCATGTCACACTGAACCAACGGATGCAAAGATGATGTAAAACAGACAAAAAACGTTGCCATCTGTTCGAAAATGCGATGTACTCACTGCCTCTGTTTGGCTTCCTCTCTATCCGTCCAGCCCAAAACTTTTGCGCGGAAAATGTATCCAGTTCATCCATTCTGCATCCGCTATGCATCCGCTAGGCATCTGTTATACATCCGTTACGCATCTGCTATATCCGCTAGGCATCCGCTATGCATCCGCGCAACTCGCATCTGCCTAGATGCAGGGAGGAAGCGGAATGGATGCAGAACGGATGCCTAGCGGATGCAGAACGGAAACAAAGCGTTTAAAGCAGAAAAAACGTTCGCAGAGGGGACCTATCTCAGATATTAAGGATGTCTAGAGGATGCCTAGAGGATGCCTAGAGGATGCCTAGCAGAACTTCATGAGAATGCCTCCAGCTTGACGAAGTTGTGGAGCGGCTGAGACCCAGGTTGACCAAGGCAAACACCAGCTTCCGGCCCAGCCTGGAACCTGGGCTCAAGGTGGCACTCACTCTGCGCCACCTGGCCTCCGGGACCACGTACAGGAGCATGAAGTACGGCTGGAGGGTGCCATCCAACACCATCAGCATTGTGGTCAGAGAAGTGGTGCAGGCCATCATCAAAGAATACAAGGAGGAGCTCCTCTAGTACCCCTCCACTGAAGAAGGATGGAAGAAAGTTGCAGAGCAGTGGTATCAGAAGTGGAACTTCCCACACACCGTTGGAGCCATAGATGGCAAGTACGTGGCCTGCAAATCTCCAGCCAAGTCGGGGTCCACTTATTTCAACTCCAAGGGCTTCTTCAGCATCATCCTCTTCACCATGTTCGATGCTGACTACAAGTTCATGTACATCGATGCTTCAGGCAACGGCTCATCTTCAGATGCCCAGGTATACAATGCCAGTCACCTCAAGGAGGAGCTGGAACACAACCTCATTGTGGGCTTCCCAGATCCAGAACCCCTGCCCAATGACACACAAGATGTGCCCTACTTCATCGTGGGGGATGACGCCTTCTCCCTCACAACCTACCTCATGAAGCCCTACACTTCCAGACTCCTCACCCATGAAGAGAGGATCTTCAACTACAGGCTGTCTAGGGCAAGGTGGGTGGTGGAGAACGCCTTTGGCATCCTGGCCAACAGGTTCCAGGTACTTCTCACCACCATGCAGCATCACCCACAGACCACGAGGAGAATCATGAAGCTTGCTGCATCCTGCAGAATCTCATGCGCACCCGCTACCCAGTCTTGCAGAACAGGCTTGTGGACCTCCAGCAAGGCAATGGGAACATGGAGCCTGGCGAATGGAGGCAAGGGCGAAACCTGATAGACACTGTGGATGTGCAAGGCCCTTACAGAGCCTCACGTGAAGGGAAGAAGCAGTTCAACCTCCTGAAACACTGGTGCAACTCCCCAGCTGGAGCGGTGGAGTGGCAGGACAGGATGACAGATGCTTAATGGATGCTTCTTTCAGCTTGTCTCATCACACTGATGATATTGGGCCATGTATGTTGGATGGGCCTACAATGAACAGGGCATTTAATAAAGAGTTGTGTTTATGTTGACATGTGTGGATGATTGATTACATTATTATTGATAATAAAGGACCATAGGTGTGGCAGCTGGGAGGGTGGACCATACAGTCCCACTATGCTTGCACTGGAGGTTTATCTATCCCACAGCTATTACCCATCCCAAAGGTATCCCTGCCCATCCCACAGGTATCCCTGCCCATGCCACAGCTCTCTTAACCCATCCCACAAGCATGCAAAGGCTTAAACCATTTCTAAAAGTTTCCAGCAAGACTTTATTAAAGAAAAGAAATGAAGCAAGTGTATGAATCAAAAATAGACTTTATTAACAACAAGCTATAAGACAAAAATGAGTTTCTGGTATTCCTCTTGTTCACTCAGTCTCAGGGGTGAAGGGTGCAGGTGCTGTGGAGGTGGCTGGTGCTGGAGTGCTTGTCATCAGCTCCTTTAGAAGCAGAAGCAGCAGAAGCCCCAGCCTCAGAAGAGTGAGCCTGTGCTTCAGAAGCCCCAGCAGAACCAGAGTGAGGGCCAGGGGGCGGGATGGTAGCCCTGTCGCTCTTTCAAGGGCTGGCAGCAGATGGCTTAGGCTTGCTGTGCTTCAGCATGGTTGTGGGGTTGTTGGCTGGCAGGAAGGATGGCAGGAACCAAGGCTGGCAGGAAGGCAGCCACCAAGGCTGGCAGGCAGGCAGGCACCAAGGCTGGCAGGAAGGTAGGCAGCAAGGCTGGTAGCAAGGCTGGCAGGAAGGCTGACAGGGAGGCTGGCAGCAAGCCTGGCAGGGAGGCTGGCAGCAAGCCTGGCAGCAAGCCTGGCAGCAAGGCTGGTAGCAAGGCTGGCAGCAAGGCTGGCAGGCAGACATGCAAGCAGGGCAGGCAAGGCAGCCAATCCGTCTGGCCGCATGTCTTTCCTCTGAATGGTGACCTGCTTCCGAGCTGCTTACGTTATATCCGCGGGGCTGACGCAATGCATCCTCCCCACATGCGCAATTAACGCCAGGCATCCATTAGGCTTCCGCTGTGCATCCGCTGTGCTTCTGCTTCATCCGTTCCATGTCCGCTGTGTATCTTCTGTATCCATTCTGCATCCGCTTTGCTGAGGTCCCCTAGAAGCCTAACAGACGTGCCATCTGCTCCCATCTGCTTCCATCTGCTGGGCTTCCGTTCCGCATCCGCTTTCCATCCACCCTGAGTCCTCCCCGTGTCCGTGTTATCCACTCTGGTTATGCAAATTTTTGCCCCTTTTGAGAGTGGATAACAACGGATGGAACATTTTGTTCGTCCGCTGTGTCCTTTTTGCATCCGTTGGGCAGTGTGACATGGGCTTAATAGACAGCTGTGTCCTGTCGTTTGAAGCTGCTCCTTTGCAGCTACAGCTGCCTTTGGGTATTGTCCCTGGAGATGGCAAAGCGTCCTTTCACTTTGTCTGAGTAGAAGGTTCTACTGGTGTCACTGTAGATGTGAGCAACATATTCTAGTCCTTTCCCTGCAGCCTGTCTCACCCAGGTCATGTGGTGTCTTCCGAAGTAGAATCCAGTTGCTTGACAGGAAAGATGGAGGGACTCTCCAGGCCTTCTCATATCCCCTCCAGAATCCACCAAATGGATCTGAGATTGGATACTTAAAATGAAAGGAATTTGAGTGAACTCTTTGTATACAAGAATTAAACTGGAAAGAAATTTGATCAGGAAGAAACAATGACCTTTTAGGAATGCCAGGATCTTTTTTTTTTTTTTTTTTTGCTCCCTGTAAAGTTGGGATGCTTGCAAAGGATTTTGGGAAGTGCACAAACTTTGTGTTGGTGGGTGTAGCCTGAAAAGGGAAACCAGCTGCCTCTTTTAAAAGGGAAATTGTGCATTGATTTATATATTACTAGATATAAAAAAGTATCCTCATTGTGTATTGCATAGTCCAGGAAACCCAAACTATTTTCCTTAGCATCTGACAAAGAAAAACCACAACCTATACCTTGGTAAGATAGAAAAATGTGGAGTAGACAACATCACCATCTAATAGATCTATAGCTTGCTGACAAACCATACTCAGTGTCTAATCCTTAATAGTATTTCATTCACGTGGAGAGAAGTAAGCAGTGGGGTACCACAAGGCTTGATCTTAGGCCCGGTACTCTTCAATATCTTCATAAATGACTTTAGATGAGGGAATAGAGAGGTAACTCATCAAATTTGCACATGACACTAAACTGGCAGGAATAGCCAACATCCCAGAAGAGAAACTCAGGATCCAAAAAGATCTTGACAAACTTGAACAATGGGCCCTACCAAACAAAATGAATGTTAATATAGAGAAAAGCAAAATTTGACATTTAGGCAGGAAAAAATCAAAAGTATAAGTACAGATTAGGCAAAACCTGGCTCAAAACCAGTAACTGTGAGAGGGACCTTGGAGTCCTAGTGGATTATCATTTGAATATAAGCCAGCAGTGTGCAGCAACAGCCTAAAAACTAATACAAATCTCTCAGAGGAGGTCCACCTCTAATATATGTGACATAAACATGACAAAATAAATACATAATTATGCATATACCTACATATGTTAAATGACACAGAGAAACCACACAATCTAGTTCGGATGCATACATGTACATGGTGAAAGAACCAAATCTTGCAAGTTTACCAAACATGGTAAACTTACAAGATTACAAGGAAACAAAGGGAACAAAGTTCCTACAGAATCTGGTAGTCCTGAATTTGGCTAGCCTAAATAAAATAAGAATTAGAGGTGACATGATAGCAATATTCCAATACTTGAGGATCTGCCACAAAAAAGAGGGGGTCAAGTTATTCTCCAAACATCAGAGGGCAGGATAAGAAACAACAGATGGCACCTAATCAAAGAGCAAAGCAACCTGGAATTAAGGAGAAACTTCCTAACAGTGAAGACAATTAACCAGTGGAACAGCTTGCCTTCAGAAATCATGGGTGCTCCATCAATGGAGGTTTTTAAGAAGAGACTAGGTAGTCACTAATCTGAAATAGTATAAGCTATTAGTCTAATGTCTAATCCTTAATAGTATAGCATGAGCAGGGGGCTGAGCTTTATTCTATTCTATTCTATTGTATTCTATTCTGTTCTGTTCTGTTCTGTTCTGTTCTGTTCCATTCTGTTCCATCCCGTCCCGTCCCGTCCCATCCCATCCCATCCCATCCCATCCCATCCCATCCCATCCCATCCCATCCCATCCCATCCCATCCCATCCCATCCCAT
>BLBF01000101.1:449929-466940 GCA_015471245.1 Laticauda colubrina
ATCCCATCCCATCCCATCCCATCCCATCCCATCCCATCCCATCCCATTCCATTCTATTCTATTCTATTCTATTCTATTCTATTCTATTCTATTTATCTTCCTGTGTGACCTTAATGTATCAGTCCACAAAGGTGATTAGTTTGGTGAAGGCTTCCATTTCCTGTGTTTTAATTTTGACCCAAGTATCATCCACAAACCTATACCAGTGAGTGGGTGGAATTCTTGTTAAGGAATTTAAGGCTTTGGTTTCTACTTCTTCTATGTAGATATTGGCCACAATGAGAGCCAAAGGTGAACCCATGATCTAACTATTGTGTTTTGTCTGTGGAAACCTTCATTGTATTTAAAATAAGTAATGGTCAAGCAGAGGTCCAAAAGAAAACATATATTGTCTGCATTGAGGTTAGTTGTACCACCTAATGTGCTGTCTTAATTTCTTAATTACTGTGACAGCTTTAATTGTTGGAATGCAGGTGAAGAGGGAAGTAACATCATCTGAAACTATTGTCTCATCCATTGTGGCAATCTCTACATAGGACAAGCACCTTATCTTTCCTTCCCTTCCCCTTCCTTTCCCTGCTCTTTTCATATTTATAGGAGAAAGGGCAGGTTAACAATAAAGTACTTTAAAAAGAGTTGCAAAATTTCATTTTTTTCAAAAGTGATTCACTGTAACTTATAACCATGTCACACAAAAATATTCTGAAAGACACATGTTGGAGATAGAACATAAAAAGCATAGCATATCTGAGTTTGGAATTATTTTTCTGCATTCCAACTATAGAGTAAATGGAATTCTTTGGAGAATGCAAAATGATTTATTAGGATTTCTCAGCCCACTGAGAGAATATAATTGGTGGCATTCTGATTAGTACTAGTACTCTTACTATTGACATTATTATTATTTCATTTTTGATTGACTAATTCAGAATCAAGTTGCAGAGTTGCTCTGAAAAAAAGTTTTTTTCCACTTTTTATTAGTTTATCAAAGTGTAAAATACCAAGAAAAAAACCATAAAAATAAGAAGAGAGGGAAGAAAAAAGAAGGGGTATAGTGTAACGAAAGAAAAGAAAAAGATAGCAACTTCTATTTTTAGTGCAGTAGAAGGTGACAACGTTACAACCACAACTTATTGCTTTTACACAATAGTATGCACAAGCCATTTCTATAGCAGTAAGATTGTCTAGTTTACAAAAACAGAATCAAAATTTCATTTTTTTCATTATTTTTCATTTTAAAATAGAGACAAAATTAAATATATTCTCTTCTTTGGATAAAAGAATCAGTTTAACCATTTCTGCTTCTCTTCACTGTGGGGGATAATATATCATTCACTCTCATATTTTCAAATCTAATCAATAATATTTTACCAACTTTGGAATATTATTCAGCATTACTTAAAGAATCCAAGGACATACACACTTGCTTCATCCTGCATCATACTAAATGACCTTGAACTAACAAAAGAATTTTATTTTGCCTAGTGAGAGCTACTTAATTGAAATTACTTCCCTTCCACTCTTTCAGGCTATGTGACAGTGTGGAATGTGGCTTTCAAATCTTACACAGTGAGGATGAAGCTTTTTCTGTTTAAAATATATTTTGAGAACTATACTGGACTTTACATTAAATTAGCTAAAAGTGTTTAATTCAGGTAAAAGTTAAAGAAACTGGTTCTAAGTTACTGAGATAAAAACATGGCCTAAGTACAGTGGTGGGATTCAACTGGTATAACAACATGGTGCATTTGCAAATAGTAAAAAAAAATACTTTTACTGCAACTCCAGTAAGTAAAAACAGCTGAGTCATGGCATTATGCATGTCACGCCCATCAACTGGGCTTCAAACAAAGGAAATATAAGAAAGAATAGCTCAGGGGCAAGTGGGTGAAGCCAAATGATCACCAGGGCTACCAGTTCACCTGAACCAGTCTGTACAATTGAATTCCACCCCTGCCTAATATAATACAAAAATGTTAGAGCCAGAACTGAAAAATATGGTTCATTCTAAGTTCAAGAACTTTTGTTTCCTTAACTAGATTATGTTTTGAAGAAACTTCTATTAATTGCATATAAACTAAGCCACAAATCACAATTTGCAAAGCATAGAATTTGAGTTCCTACCACGTTGCAAGGTCAAAATCAAAGCAGTCACACCATAACTTCATATTAAACATGTGGTAATTGTAGAAAGGCATCAAAATACCTTTCCTTGAGGATTCAATTTTCACACTGGGAGAGCTCCGGTGCAAGGATATGGAAAACTGCTTGAAAGCTGGATCTTTTTATTTTTCAGGAAGGCAAGGGACAGCAAAAAGTCTGCATTCCTGGGCTAGCTACCTTCGTATGGTAGGTCCCTGGTTTCTTATACCCTTTTCTCCTTTTGTGTGTGAATCCTGGTATTTGTGTTTAATGTTTCAAATCCTGTCGGAGTTTGTCTTTATTCCCCCTGGAGGGAAAACTCTGTGGGCTGCAGAAGGCAAACTCTGCAGGGTGGTTTGATTGTATTATCGTTTTTTTTCCTAATCTCTTTTAGCTTTACAGTAGTTTTTTAATATTTGTTTTGTGGCAATGTCCTGTCTGTCTCTTTTGTAATTTATTTATTTTTTGTGTCTTTTGTCTGTTTGTTTTGCTTATTTGCCCTGTATTTGTCAGGATTTTCTTTTCTTATTTGTCTAATTTTCTTAATTACTTGGGCTTTTGTCTAAAGGGATTCTTTAATACCTTTTATTTGATTCTTTTTCCTATGTAAGTTTGTATTATGGCTGGCCTGATGTTCCCTTTGAGCTTTTCCTGCTTCAGTGACACCACTGAAGTTCCCTTTCCACAATTCTTCATTTTATTTTATTTTTTTAGAAGGTGGTCTCTGATTGAGTATCTTGGTATACTTGGTATTCGTGATCAATCTGGATCATCATCATGGCCTCCTGTCTCCCCTTTAATTTTCTCTTTTGAGAAGGGATACAGGCCTTTAGGCAGCTAAGGCAGGGTGATATGTATCAACAGAGGCAACACATGAGGGCTCCAAAGACACAAATGGTGACTATGGTTGTTTTAAGGATTTTGAACCAATGGAAATCTGGCATCCACAAGAAGAGCCATGAAAAGTCCAGGAATGATTGCTCATGACCAATATTCTGAGCTAGCTCTTTCAGGTGGTGGATGTCCCTCCCTACAAGTTCTGAGATTTCATCTAGATTGAAGCAATCCATGGGCAGCAGAAACCCAGTACTCCCAGTAAGGCTCTGACTTGTCGTTTTCATGGCTAAAATGGTTTCTCCCCAGTTAGGTGCCAATTTTCTAATTCCTGGTGCAATAATGTAGCCCAGATATGTTATTTCTTGTTTTAAATACTGCAATTTGGAAGGGGAGGCTTTGTGCCCTCTTTCTGCCAGGGCTTCAAGTAAGTATAGGGCATCTGTTTTACATTATAACTTGGTCTGAGATGCCAGCAGTAAATCATCAACATATTGGATCAAAGTGGACTGCTGTGGTAGAGAAATGGAGGAGAGGTCTCCTTTAATGTTTGTGAGAATAAGGTAGGGGACTCAGTGTAGCCTTGTGGCAATTAAGTCCAGGTATACTGTTGGTCTTGCCAAGTAAAGGCAAATAGATATTGGGATGCTGGGTCCACCAGAATGCTAAAAAAGGCAGAGCACAAATCTATGACAGAAAAATAGGTGGCTGAGGCTAGCACCTCAGTGATTATAGTTGTTGGGTTAGGCATTATGGGGGCTCTAGGTATCACATGATCATTTATGAGCCTTAAATCATGTACAAATCTAAAGATGGGGTTTCCATCTTTGTCTACTGTAGATTTCTTCACAGGAAAAATGGGGGTGTTGCAGGGAGAGGTACATTTAAAAAGAACTCCTTGGTTTAGGTATGCTTGTATTAATTACTTTATGGGGAGAATTGCCTCTGTAGGGATTTTGTATTGGGGCACGCGTGGAGGTAGTCCATGTTTCACTTGGATAGTAACTGGTGTTGCTTCTTTAAGTAGTCCCACTTCTGATGCATCCCAGCCCCATAAGGAGGGTGGCAGGCTTTTTAAATCTTCATGAAGACCCGTGTTGCTGGTTATCAATATGATTGTCTTATGCATTCCTTTTCTTGGGATTTCCAATTGCAGCCCCTGTTCACCACATGTTATGGTAGCTCCCATTTTACACAAGAGATCCCTTCCTAATAGGGATAGTGGCAACTGGGGGCAAATAGTGAATGCATGGTCTACTGTAAAAGGTCCTAGTTCTACTGTTACATTGTGGGTAAATTCTACAGAGATTATCCCCCCCCCCCATTATGCTATCCCGAGCCCCTTCAGCCACTGAAACTTTATACAGTGCTTCAGTAATTATAGAGGAGGTGGCTCCAGTGTCAACTAAGCAATTGTATTCTTTTCCTCCAATAAGAATGGTGACAATACATTCCCCTTCAGGGCTGTTTTTTAGGCAAATAGTCAGCCCATTAAAGGTAGCCATGGATTCAGTGTTTTCATTCTCATGTTCTAGTCAGGAAAGGGGCAGGTCATTTTCCCTTCTTTGCTCCCATTGAGTTCTATTATCATGATTTATTTAAGGAAAAGGAATGCTGGGTGGTGCATGATGATTAAAGCTTTGTTGTTCGGTGTAATGGATTGGATTATTGCCTGGTTCCATGTTTCTAGGTGGTGGGTGATACCGGTTATGGGAAAGGTGTTGCTTACATTGCCTGCTGAAATGCCCTTCCTGTCCGCACCTATAGCATTGCTGGCATTTGCTTTGTGGCCATCCTGCTTTATCACAATACCAGCATTTCCTTGAATTATAAGCGGTTTTACCTAGCATTTGTCTGGCATCATGTTGCATTAGAGCAAACATTTTTAAGTCCTCATGTCTTTCTATCCTCCTTTTCTTATCTTTCTCCTCCTCTTTCAGTTTGTCTCTTTGGTCATAGACAAAGCTAGCGATCCTGCACAACTCTGCTGTTTCTAAGGTTCACCAGTTGGAGACGAAGCGGTGGAAATGTTCTTTGATATCCATGGTGGATATCAAAGGCTAAAGTTAAAGTTAAAGTTAGCCTCCCCAAAGGCTAAAGTTAAAATCCTTTGGTCCTTCAGGCAGCTAAGGTCTAGATGGGCATATGCAATAGCTGCTTCTGACAGGCAGACCCAAAAGACATCAGGGTTTTCCTTTTCTCTTTGTGTTGTTTTTTTGAATTCGGACCAGTTTAAAGGCTTTTGTTTAGTCGCGGGAAAGAGACTCGAAACCAGTGTGACTTCAGCTCAATTCTTTATTTCTTAAAAATCAGCTCTGGCCACGGAACCGCAGCAGCTTCTTTTATAGAGGCTGCTTGCGGCTTGCAGCCAATGATGGTTCTTTAAAACTCTCACCGATCTGGTGGGCCAATCACCTTGGGCTAATACGAACCAATCAGGCTCGTATTTTGGTCATTTTGGTCAATTTTGGTCAATCAGCAAAAGGTATTCCTGGACCAATCATAAAGGGGTATTTTGAGTATGTTAATATAGAACACCCCTCCCCTCTTGGTTCAGTCCACTACCTTACATAGTCACATAAGTAGTCAGGGCTTCTATGGCTTCTACTTGACCTGTGCAGTTTAGTTGCCATGTTGTTCTTGACTGGTTCGGACTGGTTTGCTGTTTCTCCTACTCTTCTCGATGGAACCTCCTGGAAGGGTGAGTCAGCTCTGCCGGTCCCACCCAGTCTACCCGGGCTGGTTGAGTTGACTCTGCCACTCCCGCCTGGTCTCTCCGGGCTGGTTGAGTCAGCTCGGTTGCCTCTTCCAGGAATGGCCTCACGTTGATTTTCCGTTGCCAGCTCCCTTCTGCCGAACTCTTCTGCCGGTAAGTAGTTTGTGTTTCTTAACAGGCCTACCTGTGGTGTTTGTTGTTGGTTTGTTTGTTGTTGTATTATTGATGGGTTTTCTCCTCCCGTTTTATTTATGTTTGGTTTTGTGATAGTCTGTTTGGTGTGGTCTCTGATTTTGCAATTGTTGTGCGTTCTCGGGGTTGTCGGTGTTTCTTTCTCTTGCCCTAGACCTTAGTTGGTCTATGTATCTTTTCCAGCTTCTCCCATCCTCTGTTACTAACCAGTATGACATGGGTCCCGTTATTTGAGTTATTCTAGCTGGTATCCAGAGTGGATCCCCCGTAAGGTTTTTTGCGTATACCAGCTCCCCTGTTGTGAATATGCGGGATTTGCTGGATGAGTCTGGTGGCTTTTTGGGGTTGTATGTTAGATGTAATCTGTCCAAGTGTGAGCATAGTTTCCTGCCCATCAGGAATTCTGCTGGACTCTTGTTAGTCAATGTGTTTGGTGTTATATGTTGGATGGTCAGCATTTTATTTATTTTGTCCTGAATGTCCCCCATGTCAATTTTAACTAATGCCTCTTTGGTATAGCGAACCATGCATTCAGCCCATCCATTTGTAGCTGGGTGAGTGGGCACTGTTAGGGCATGTCGTATCCCCAGTTCGGCGAGAAATTTTTCGAATGGCAAAGCTGTGAACTGGAGCCTGTTGTCTGAGACTAACAAGTCCAGTAACCCATGCGTTGCAAATAGTTTTTTCAGTTGCTTGATGACGGCTTCTGTCGTCATGGACTACATGAGTGTGACCTTCAACCAGTTAGAGTAGGCATCTACAATTATTAAGAATGTATATCCCTTTGTGGGTCCAGCAAAATCTATATGGATTCTCAACCAGAGGCCCCTGGGCGTCTCCCACTCGAGGGTAGGTGGGGAAGAGGGGCTAGGTTTGGACCTTTGGCATTTATTGCATGTTCCCACCCAAGTCTCAATGTCTTTGTCCATCCCTGGCCACCAAACATAACTCCTGGCCAGGAATTTCATTTTGACAATACCCGGGTCTCCTTTGTGTAGCATGCCCAGTACTTTTTCTTGCATTATTTTTAGGATAATAACTCTATCCCCCCACAGTATACACCCCTTCAATATTGATAGTTCAGTTTGTTGAATTCAGAAAGGTTTAAATGTGTCGCCGTCATTGGTTTCTGGCCATTCTTTTCTTACCCAGCTGAAAATCCATGTGGTTACAGGTAGGTTTGGCAAGGTCTCTATTTGTAGTGTGGAGGTGGTCAGTGCCAGGTCGTCCTCTAGGTCTGGTAGGGGAGAACGGCTCAGGGCATCTGCATGTGATATGCTCTTCCCTGGCTGATGGATTAGTTGGTAGTTATATGTGGCAAGGAATTCGGTCCACCTTGTCATCCATGGCGACAATATATTTGGGGTGGCCTTGTTCCCTGAGAGTATCCCTAGAAGCGGCTTATGGTCGGTAATGAGTAAGATAGTCCTACTGTAGAGATACTTGTGGAAACATTTTACTCTGGTGGTCACTGCTAGTGCTTCTCTGTCCAGCTAGCTATAGTTCCTTTCTGCCTTGGACAACATCTTAGAGTAGAAAGCAATTGGTGCTTCCCTCCCATCCAGTAGTGTGTGGCTTAGTGTGGTCCCGACGCCGAAAGGTGATGTGTCGCATGTCACTGTCAGCGGTAGGGTTTCTCTGTATTGAATAAGTACCGATTCAGATGTTAGCAGATCTTTTATTCCTTGGAACGTGACTTCTTCCCGTTGGGCCCAGGTCCATGTAGCTGTCTTATCGAGTAGTCTATGGAATGGTTCTGCCGTTTTTGCCTTGTGTGGTAAAAAAACATTATAAAAGTTAATGAATCCCAAAAATGCCTGTAATTCTGTTTTGTTCTGTGGTCTAGGGGCTTCTTTGATGGCTTTTCTTTTCTTTTCGGTGGGGTGAATTCCTTTTTTGTCAATTAGGTACCCCAGGAATTCAACTTTCTCAGTGGCCAACTGGCATTTTTTTTTTCACCTTGAGTCCCGCCTCTTTAAATCTTTTTAGAACTTCCCTGAGGTGGCTTTCCAATTGGTTTTTGTTCTTAGCGGCTACCAGCACATCATCGAAATAGGGTACCACCCCTTTAATTCCTTGTAAAAGCCATTTCATCAGGCTCTGGAACACCCCTGGGGCCATGCTGACTCTGAATTGTAATCTGTTGCATTTAAATGCCCCCCTGTGAGTCACAATGGTTTGTGCCTCTGCTGTTTCTGAATCAACGGGCAGCTGCTGGTTGGCCTGTGCCAGATCAAGCTTTGCGAAGACTTTTCCTCTCCCAGTGAATGTGATAAATGTTGCACCACTGGGGCGGGATATGCACTTTGTTGCAGTGCATGGTTGAGGGTGGCCTTATGGTCTCCACAGATTCGTACGGATCCATCTGGTTTTATTGGGATCATGATAGGGGTTTCCCACCTGGCGTGGTCTAATTTTTCCAATACCCCCTGTGTGATGAACTTATCTAATTGCTCATCTACTTTTGGTTTGAGTGCAAATGGGACCCGCTGTGCCTTTAAATGGTTTGGTACTACATTGGGGTTCAAGCTAAATGAAATAGGGGACCCTCAGTACTTGCCTAACTTCCTATCAAAAACATCCTGGAAGTCTTTCATCAGGCTCTCTTCCCAGTCTGCTTTGGTGATGCTGTTTACGCTGGTCACTTCAATCCCCAGAGGCTCAAACCATTCCAGTCCCAGCAGGCCTGATCGATCCTTGTCCACCATTTTCAATGGGAGGGTTTCTGAGTGTTCCTTGAAAGTTATTTGCAAATGTCCAACTCCAACTACGGGGATCCTGTTCCCCTGGTAGTCCTTCAAGGTCAGTCTTTGGTTTTCTAGTTGTCTTCTTTGTATGCTGGGGATTAGTCATTTGATGGTGTTCCAGGATACCATTGACATGTATGATCCGGAGTCCACTTCCATATTACATTGTTGGCCTTCAATGTTGACCTTTATGTGTACTTTACGGGCATCTGTCACACTCGAGTACCCAATGGTAATTGTCTGATGGGTCTCTTCCTTTCTGTATGGTTTGCTGAGCCGCTTATTTCTTCTTTCGCGGCTCCAACGATTTCCTTGCTGTCTGTCTCTAGTCCTGGAGGGGGTGCTGTCTCGTTGCCTTGGGCTGTAGCTCTTTTTATTCTGGCAGACTCTTGCAATGTGCCCCTGTTTCTCACAGGGACAGCAGATAGTGTCTAGAAAACAGCACTCAGATCGGGGGTGTTTTCCTCCACACTCGGAGCATTGGAAACCCAACTTTCCTTCTCTCCTTTCTTTCCTGTGCCATTCCGACTGGAGTCTATGTATCTCTTCCTCCTCATCATCGGTCTTGGATAAGGACTCAACTTCCTCATGGTGTGTGGTAGTGGCGGTGATCTTTTGGTTCCCCTCTGGTTTCCTTTCTTGGTGATGACCGATCTCTGCCCATGTTTGTTGGGTCACCGCATTCATTTTCTGCATGGTTGCTCCTGACTTCTTTGTGGCTTCGGCTGCAGTTGCCTTGGCGATGGCCTCATTAACGGTGATGTTGGGCTGGGTCAGTAGTCGGCTCTGTAATGTGATATCCCTTAGTCCCAAGACCACGCGGTCTCTCATGGCTTCGTCCATATTGAGGAACTCACATGCACCTCCAATGTCCCTCCAGCCGCTATGAATTCCCCGACACTCTCACCTTCTCTCTGGTCTCTTTTATAAAATTTGTGTCTTCTAATAAGATTGGAGATGCCCGGTGCATAATGGGCTCTCAATAGTTGGTCCAATCTGCCCATGACATTTGTTTAACATCCTGAGGTTTGGCTAATGCTTTAGCCATTTTGAACACTGTGGGCCCACAGTGTGTCAGGAACACAGCTCTCTTCCTGTTAGCAGAGATCCTTTGTAGATCATTGCTTTCGAGGAACATGAGGAATCAGTCAATATACAAGTCCCAGTCATCAGGTGAAATGGTGCAGGAGGTGAGTTGCTGCTGGCCATCTCATCGGTTGGTCAATCCTCATTGCCACATGCTCGACTGGTCTCCTTTGTCTCGGTATCCCACCCTCATTGCCAGTGTTCAGTCACGGGAAAGAGAATCGAGACCAGTGTGACTTCAGCTCAATTCTTTATTTCTTAAAAATCAGCTCTGGCCGCAGAATCATGGCAGCCTCTTTTATAGAGGCTGCTCACATCTTGCAGCCAATGACAGTTCTTTAAAACTCCCACCGATCTTGTGGGCCAATCACCCAGGGCTAATACGAACCATTCAGGCTCACGTGTTTTGGGCAATCAGCAAACGGTATTCCTGGACCAATCGGAAAGGGGTATTTCGAGTATGTTAAAAAAGAACAACTTTTTGCCTATTTCCTCTAAAGCTTCTAGTAAGTTATTTTTTGCTCTTGTGTATTCATCCCAGTGATTAGTATCATTGTAGTCCCAGTCAGGGCGATGTACTGGCCATGCAATGCGGGCTGGGGCTACCTGTCCAGGGATAGTTGATAGTTTAGCTATTTGGTCTGTTTTTTAAAATAGTTTTAATAGTTCATCTTTCATTAGAAAGACTTGTAGCAGCTGGGTCATGTCACCCCAGGATGGATTATGGCTGTCTATGAAAGATTTCAGGGTTTGAATTATTGTTTGAGGATCACCCCTGAAAGCTGGGGTATCCTTTTTCCAGTCAGAGGCAGAGAAGGGAGTGTGGGTAAAAACGTATTCTAATTGTACCCTAGTTCTGCCTGGCACTGGTTTGCTTAAAAGGAGATCTATAATCCGTGCCTCAGTCTTTCCTTCCAGGGAATGAGTTTCAGGTTTGTTCTGATCTTTTCCATCGATGAGGTCTTTGGTCCTCGCCATCTCAGCCCAGCAGTACAAATAGAGTATTTGGCTGGGTTTGAAGCATGTTCTAAGTACTTTCAGGGTTTTATAGTCTAAAGCCCATGTCACACTGCACCAACGGATGGAAAGAGGATGTAAAATGGAGAGAAACACTTGCCATCCATAGGTGAACACGATGCATCCGTTCTGTACTCACTGCATGCGTTTTTCTTCTTCTCTATCCGTCCAGCATCCGTCAACTGAGGTTCCATCCGCTCAAAAAGTTTTGAGCTATTAAAAGTATAGTCAAAAAAAATTTTTTTTCCTTTTTTTTAGTAATATTAGGATATGGATTGACAATATGAATTGTTATGCAATATAACTGTAACTGAAACTATAAAATGAATGCACAAAACTGATGAACCAACCGACACACCAGAAGTATATATGAGAGCAGATGTTTTTAATGTTTTGTATGTCATGTGTGTTTGTAGAAAATTAATAAAATTCTTTTCAAAAAAAAAAAAAAGTTTTGAGCTGCTCAAAACTTTTTGAGTGGAAAATGTATCCAATGTGTCTGTTCTACATCCACTACGCATAAGGGGAACATCCGTTCTGCATCTGTCATCATACGTTACGCATCTGCTACATCCGCTAGGCATCTGCTACGCATCCGCGCAAATCAAATCCGCTCCAGTGGAAAGCGGGCACAGGGTGGAAGCAAAACGGATGCAGAACGGACGCGCAGTGTTAGTAGTACAGACGGAGAAAGGATTAAAGCGGATGCAGCTCACAAAGAAAGCACTTAAAATGGAAAAAACGTTTACAGAGGGGACCTATCTCAGATATTAAGGGTGTCTAGAGGATGCCTAGAGGATGCAAAAGGACACATAGTGGAAAACCTATATTGCCTATAAAAAGGGGGAGCAACTCACCTGGATCTCACTTTCAGTCCAGCAGCCCTGCTGTGCAGTCCTCTGCAGCCTTCATCTGGCTTTTGCTCTTCCACAGCATCCAGTCATGTCCACCATGGATCGTAACACAGTCCCTTTGATAACCACCATCGTTCTACAACAGTGCGAAGCCATCTACAGGCTCTTTCACCTGTTCTACATGAAGAAAAGGAGGCGTCCAAGAAGTGTCTGGGTCCGAGGATGGATCGCGAGAAGAGCCGAGTATGGACTGTACAACAAGCTGATGTTGGAGCTGAGGAACGAAGACCCTAGTGCATTTTACAACTTCATGAGGATGGCTCCAGTCATGTTTGATGAAGTTGTGGAGCAGCTTCCCAGGTTGACCAAGCAGAAAACGAACTTCCATCCCAGCCTGGACCCTGGGCTCAAGATGGCACTGACTCTGCGCCACCTGGCCTCAGGGACCACCTATAGGAGCATGCAGTACGGCTGGAGGGTGCCACACAACACCATCAGCATTGTGGTCAGAGAAGTGGTGCAGGTCATCATCGAAGAATACCTGGAGGACCTCTCCAGAAAGTTGCAGAGCAGTGGTATCAGAAGTGGAAATTCCCCCACACCGTTGGAACCATAGATGGAAAGCATGTGGCCTGCAAAGCTCCAGCCAAGTCAGGGTCCACTTATTTCAACTACAAGGGCTTCTTCAGCATCATCCTCTTCACCATGTTCGATGCTGACTACAAGTTCATGTACATTGATTCTTCATGCAACAGGTCAGCTTCAGATGCCCAGGTATACAATGCCAGTGACCTCAAGGAGGGGCTGGAACACAACCTCATCATGGGCTTCCCAGATCCAGACCCCCTGCCCAACGACATGCAAGATGTGTCCTACTTCATCGTGGGGGATGACGCCTTCTCCCTCAGAACCTACCTCATGAAGCCCTACAATTCCAGATGCCTCACCCATGAAGAGAGGATCTTCAACCACAGGTTGTCCAGGGCAAGGCGGGTGGTGGAGAATGCCTTTGGCATCCTAGCCAACAGGTTCCAGGTACTTCTCACCACCATGCCGCATCACCCAGAGACTGTGAGGAGGATCGTGGAAGCTTGCTGCATCCTGCACAATCTCATGCACACCCGCTACCCAGTCTTGCAGAACAGGCTCGTGGACCTCCAACAAGGCAATGGGGACATGGAGCCTGGGGAATGGAGGCAAAGATGAAACCTGATAGACTCTGAGGATGTGCAAGACCCCAAAAAAGCCTCGCGTGAAGGGAAGAAGCAGCGCAACCTCTTGAAACACCAGTGAAACTCCCCAGCTGGAGCAGTGCAGTGGCAAGACAGGATGATAGATGATTAATGGATGCTTCTTTCAGCCTGTCTCATCACACTGATGAGATTGGGCCATGTATGTTGGCGGGGCCTACAATGAACAGGGCATTTAATAAAGAGTTGTGTTTATGTTGAAATGTGTGGATCAATGATTACATTGTTATTGATAATGAAGGACCAAAGGCGTGTCACCTGGGAGGGTGTACCATACATTCCCACTATGCTTGCACTGGAGGTTTATCTATCCCACAGCTATTGCCCATCCCAAAAGTATCCCTGCCCATCCCACAGGTATTCCTGCCCATCCCTCAGCTATTACCCATCCAAAAGGTATCCCTGCCCATCCCACTGCTATCTTAACCCATCCCAAAGATATCCCTGCCCATCCCACTGCTATCTTAACCCATCCCACAAGCATGGAAAGGCTTAAACCATTTCTAAAAGTTTCCACCAAGATTTTATTTACAAAAATAAATGAAGCAAGTGTGTGAAGCAAAGATAATCTTTATTAATAACAAGCTGTAAAAGAAAAATGACAAGTCAAGTGTCCAAATAAAGTCTACAGGTAGCCACCCAGTCTCTGGCACTCCTCTTGGTCACTCGGAGGTGTGCCCAGTCTCAGGGGTGAAGGGTCCATGTGCTGTGGAGGTGGGTGCTGCTGGAGTGCTGCTCTGAAGCACCACTGGGGTGCCTGGCCCCAAGAGGACAACAGGGGACGGTGTGTTGAGGAGGCTCTCAGACAGCTGGCTCAGCCCAGTGATGTTGAGAGCCCCTTCCTCCATGCCATGGGGTGTCAGCCCCAGTACCGATGACAGATGTACTGAGGCCGGGCTTGGCTGTGGGGTGGAGGAAGGAGCAGTGTAGTGGGGCTGTCTGGTCTGAAGCTGGGTGTGGACTGGCATCGGTGGCATCTGTGGCATGGGTGGCATCAGTGGCGTGGGTGGCATCAGTAGCATCAGTGGAATCAGTGGCACTGGTGGCGTCCAATGAACCTGTGCCTGGACTGGGAAGGGCTGCTGCCTGTGCTGCTGGACCTCCTGGTAGCCGTAGCCCTGATAGGTGAGGGCCTGTGGAAAGCCTTGGAATGGGAGTGACATCCCCTGGAGTGGAGGAGCAGATCTGGACTAGGTGGGAGCAGGTTCATCTGGGTCTGGAGGGTTGTGAAGCAGATCGGTGATCCGGTCCTTCACCACCTGGTACTGGGGTTCTGCCATGTCCATGAGGGTCTTGTTAACATAGGTGAGGAAGGGCTTGCGGTTGGAGGATGAGGAGTCGGTGTGTACCAGCTGAGAGAGGAGATCTACACTGCTCCAGATGGTGTCCCTGATCTCCAGCAGGACAGTGTGGCTCTGCCCCTCCTGTCGGGCTCTCTGCCTTTCTGTGTAGGTGGAGCTGGGGGTAGATGCGGGTTGGGCTGTGGTGGAATTGCCGTCTCCTTTCTCCCACTGCGCCAGGGGGTCCTCCACATGCTCCGCCACGGGTACTACAGCTGTCGGGGGGGTCTCTGTCGTGGCACGCTCCACAGATACCTGCCTGGAGACAGGAGCTGACTCTCTATTCTTTTTCCTGTTTTTTATTTACTTCCTAACACCAGTTCCTTTTGCAGCCCACTCTGTTTTTCTTACGTCCTTCAGAAGAACTCACATTGCGATCACCCCTTGCGTTCCCAAATCCAGCCGGTCACGGCTCATGTTTGAGCTAGCAGCTGGCTGGGGTGTGGCTGGCAATCACAGATGAGGTGAGGTCCTGCTGTTTCTTCAGAGAAAACCCACAATCACACACTTGGTCCACTCAGGCTTCCCCTCCCCTCCCTAGTATGATTATAAATTTGAAGCGGTACTCACCTGCTTTCAAGCAGCTGTTGAGCGGAAAAGCCCAAGGACTCCCTTTACTAACCTGTACCTTCCAGGCTGGGTCCATGGATGTTGTCCCTGGACAAAGAAGGTCCTTGCCAGCTGAGTTTGGATCTGTGAGCCCGGTCCGTGGCAGGGTTGGCTGGAAAACCTTCGTAGTCACCAATTGTAGAAAGGTGTCAAAATACCTTTCCTTCGAGGATTCGATTTTTCCTCTGGGAGAGCTCTGGCGCAGGGATATGGAAAACTGCTTGAAAGCTGGATTTTTTTTTATTTTTCAGGAAGGCAAGGGACAGCAAGAAGTCTGCATTCCTGGGCTAGCTACCTTTGTATGGTAAGTCCCTGGTTTCTTGTACCCATTTCTCCTTTTGTGTGTGAATCCTGGTATTTGTGTTTAATGATTCAAATCCTGTCAGAGTTTGTCTTTATTCCCCCTGGAGGGAAAACTCTGTGGGCTGCAGAAGGCAAACTCTGCAGGGTGGTTTGATTGTATTATCGTTTTTTTTTCCTAATCTCTTTTAGCTTTACAGTAGTTTTTTAATATTTGTTTTGTGGCAATGTCCTGTCTGTCTCTTTTGTAATTTATTTATTTTTTGTGTCTTTTGTCTGTTTGTTTTGCTTATTTGCCCTGTATTTGTCAGGGTTTTCTTTTCTTATTTGTCTAATTTTCTTAATTACTTGGGCTTTTGTCTAAAGGGATTCTTTAATACCTTTTATTTGATTCTTTTTCCTATGTAAGTTTGTATTATGGCTGGCCTGATGTTCCCTTTGGGCTTTTCCTGCTTCAGTGACACCACTGTCTTCGTGAAGTTCCCTTTCCACATAATCCAAGCACAAAGAAAATGGCATGCCCTGCTTTGCACAGTTCGTGAGAAATACAGATAATCCTCATCTTACAACATTTCATTTTGTGACCGTTCAAAGTTACAATGGCATGGAAAAAGTGACTTATGATGATACATGATTCTAGCACCCCCATGGTCATGTGATCAAAATTCAGATGATTGGCAACTGATTCATATTTTTGACCATTGCTGTGTCCTGGAGGTCATGTGATCCCCTTTTGCGACCTTCTGACAAGCAAAGTCAGAAGTTGTATTTAGTTATGTCTTTCTTTGCACATACATTTCAGTGATGGTCTTCAAGTCCCAAGTCCAGGTCATCTTGTCAGTACATAGGAAAAAAGACATATTTTCCCTGGAGTAAATAAAAGAAGATCTAACAAAACCTCCTCATTTCAAGAGAAATATATTACATGCTGAAAAATTCTTAGTTAGCCATGTTAGAGATCAACGATGAAAAAGATGATACATCTGAGTTCAGAATTAGACTTTGAATAACTTTATTTTCACTTTGAGTGTACACTAATCAGCATACATTAAAATGAAATTTCATTGCATACAGCTCTATTACCCACAATATTTGTTCCACAATTTTTCTCTTGACCAAATTCCTTTGAAGAAACCCAAAAACAACAATGCAGACCGAGCTATAAGGCAGAATTTGAAATGCACAGTGGAATTACACATCCATGTCCAAATTTCAAAGCTGGAAACAAAGAAATTATATTGGAAACCTGTGGTCTGTTCCTTATTCATTTAGGTTTTTTTTAACCTGACGATTGTATGGATTTCATATATTGATTAATTTTTTCCTTGTGCTTTTGTATGGTCTTTTAGCAATAATACATAATATGTTTGCAATTGTAGCAACTCAGTTAACATTGGCCAAATTACATCAGAAAATAAATCCTTGAAACAAAATGATAAATTTCTGTAGTCTATTTAACCCATTGATTTTTATATTTACTTATTTACTCAATTAATATAGATGCCCATCTCACTTTTGTGTGACTTTAAGTGACTTACAATAAAAATAAATTAAAAACAAAAGACATAATATAACATTAAAATAAAAATGCAGATCAGCCTTGCATGAACCAATTCATCATCCATATGACCCAGGTATGGGCTTTAAGTCAAGGTGGAGACCAAGCCAGGTTTTTGAGAACTTACAAAGGACCAACAGGGACAGGACAAGAGCAACCTAATATCTGGGGAATGTGAATCTATAGAATGGATGCCACAGCAGAAATGGAATGTGTATCTGCAGCAGTTGGGGAGAAGAAAGACAGACAGACAGACAGACAGACAGACAGACAGACAGACAGAAAGAAAGAAAGAAAGAAAGAAAGAAAGAAAGAAAGAGAAAGAAAGAAAGAAAGAAAGAAAGAAAGAAAGAAAGAAAGAAAGAA
>BLBF01000101.1:483675-506048 GCA_015471245.1 Laticauda colubrina
CCAAGGGCTTCTTCAGCATCATCCTCTTCGCCATGGTCGATGCTGACTACAAGTTCATGTACATCGATGCTTCAGGCAATGGGTCATCTTCAGATGCCCAGGTATACAACGTCAGTCACCTCAAGGAGGGGCTGGAATGCA
This sequence comes from Laticauda colubrina, assembly GCA_015471245.1. Classification (NCBI taxonomy): domain Eukaryota; kingdom Metazoa; phylum Chordata; class Lepidosauria; order Squamata; family Elapidae; genus Laticauda; species Laticauda colubrina. Next base: position 483,817 of record BLBF01000101.1, read on the forward strand.
ACCTCATTGTGGGCTTCCCAGATCCAGAATCCCTGCCCAATGACACACAAGATGTGCCCAACTTCATCGTGGGGGATGACGACTTCTCCCTCACAACCTACCTCATGAAGCCCTACACCTCCAGACTCCTCACCCGTGAAGAGAGGATCTTCAACTATAGGCTGTCGAGGGCAAGACAGGTGGTGGAGAACGCCTTTGACATCCTGGCCAACAGGTTCCAGGTACTTCTCACCACCATGAAGCATTGCCCAGAGACTGTGAGGAGGATCATGGAAGCTTGCTGCATCCTGCACAATCTCATGCGCACCCGCTACCCAGTCTTGCAGAACAGGATCGTGGACCTCCAACAAGCCAATGGGGACATGGAGCCTGGGGATTGGAGGCAAGGGCAAAACCTGGTCATAACTGAGGATGTGCAAGGCCCCAACAGAGCCTCACATGAAGTGAAGAAGCAGCGCATCCTCCTGAGACACTGGTGCAACTCCCCAGCTGGAGCAGTGGAGTGGCAAGACAGGATGGTAGATGCTTAATGGATGCTTCCTTCAGATTGTCTCATCACACTGATGAGATTGGGCCATGTATGTTTGGTTGGCCTACAAGGAACAGGGCGTTTAATAAAGAGTTGTATTTATGTTGACATGCGTGGATAATTATTACATTATTATTGATGAAAAAGGGCCGTAGGTGTGGCACCTGGGAGGGTGGACCATACAGTCCCACTATGCTTGCACTGGAGGTTTATCTATCCCACTGCTATCCTAACCCATCCCACAGCTATTACCCATCCAACAGGTATCCTAACCCATCCCAAAGCTATCCTTACTAATCCCACAAGAATGCAAAGGCTTAAACCATTTCTAAAAGTTTCCACCAAGACTTTATTAAAAAAAAGAAATGAAGCAAGTGTGTGAATCATAAATAGACTTTATTAACAACAAGCTATAAGACAAAAATGAGTCTCTGGCACTCCTCTTGGTCGCTCAGTCCCAGGGGTGAAGGGTGCAGGTGCTGTGGAGGTGACTGGTGCTGGAGTGCTTGTCATCAGCTCCTCCAGAAGCAGAAGCAGCAGAAGCGCCAGCCCCAGAAGAGTGAGCCCATGATGCAGAAGCCCCAGGGGAACCAGAGTGAGGGCCAGGGGGCGGGATGGTAGCCCTTTCCCTCTTGCCAGGGCTGGCAGCAGATGGCTGAGGCTTGCTGTGCTTCCGCATGGTTGTGGGGTTGCTGGCTGGCAGGGAGGCTGGCAGGTACCAAGGCTGGCAGCAAGGCTGGCAGGGAGGCTGGCACCAAGGCTGACAGGAAGGCTGGCAGGGAGGCAGGCACCAAGGCTGGCAGGCAGGCTGGCAGGCAGGCTTGCAGGCAGGCAGGCACCAAGGCTGGCAGGCAGACATGAACCAAGGCTGGCAGGAAGGCAGGCAGCAAGCCTGGCAGGCAGACCGGCTGCAGGGAGGCTGGCAGCAAGGCTGGTAGCAAGGCTTGAAGCAAGGCTGGCAGGCAGACATGCAGGCAGGGCAGGCAAGGCAGTCGATGTGTCCGGCAGCAGGTCTTTCCTCTGAATGGCAACCTGCTTCTGAGCTGCTTCCATTATATCTGCGGGGCTGATGCAATGCAACCTCTCTGCATGCACAGTGAACGCCAGGTATTCATTAGGCTTCCACTGTGCATCCGCTAGGCTTCCGCTCTGCATCCGCTTCATCCATTCGGCGTCCGCTCTGCATCCACTCTTTACGTTCCGCGTCCGCTTCGCTGAGGCCCCCCGGAAGCCCTGCGGATGTTTCACCCACTCCCATCCACTCCCATTCGCTTCCATCCGCTGGGCTTCCGTTCCGCATCCGCTTTGCATCCGCCCTGCGTCCTCCCCGCGTCCGTGTTATCCGCTCTGGTTATGCAAATTTTTGCCCCTTTTGAGAGCAGATAACAACGGATGGAATGTTTTGCTCATCCGCTGTGTCCTTTTTGCATCCGTTGGGCAGTGTGACATGGGCTTAAGCTGATCTCGCATATAAGCCGACCCTTAAAAAACTGCCCCAAAATAAGGAATTTTGCAAAAACTCGTATATAAGCCGACCCCCAAATACCATGGTGTTCAACCCCTGATCTCACTGTCAAGGCTCACTGTCAGAAATATTCTGGGAGGACAGGGCTTTGAGCGTGACTTTCCTGAACAGCAGAAGTGAAGCCCAGAGGGAAAAGGCGGTGGGGCAAAAGTTGTGGCTCATCACCCATCCAGGGAGAAAAATGGCCGATTTTCATGCGCCTTTTACTTGAGGCGAGGGCTGCTTAGGGCCAGCTGACAGGGAGTGCGAGAGCCAAGACTCTAATCACGGGAAGCCGCCACGCTAAGTTGCTGCTCTGTCACAAATCGAGGCACGGCCACTGATAAATCAGATTTATGTGCGTATAAGCCGACCCCCAAATTTGGAAAAAAAAAAGCATTCTAAAGTTGGCTAATATGCGAGTATATACGGTACCAAACAAGCCAAAAGACAGGAATTACAAATAGAAGGTTACAAAAAAGCCATCAAAACTAAAAGAGATTAGAGGAAAAAAACGATAATACAGCAAGCTGCCCCACAGAGTTTATTTTCGCGCCTCGTTAAGGTTGCCTTCTGGTGGAAAGAAAGAATAAACTCTGACAGGATTTTAATGTCTAAACCTTAAACAATAAACATTTAATGAACATTTATACACAAAGGGAGAAAAAAGGTATAAAAAACCTGGGAACTTATCATTCAAAGTTAGCTAGCTAGCCCCAGGAACGCAGGAACGCTGTTTCTAGCCTTCCTGTAAATAAAAATATCCAGCTTTCAAGCAGTTGTCTGTATCCCTGCACCAGAGCTCTCCCAGTGGGAAAATTCAAACCCTCAGAGACAGGTACTTTCAGCCTTTCTACAATTGGTGACCCATGAAGATTTTCCAGCCAACCCTGCCATCGGACCGGGCCCGCAGATCAATTCCCAGCCAGCATGGACCTTCTTTGTCCAGGGAAAAAATCCACAGACCCAGCCTGGAAGGCATAACGGTAGTAAAGGGAGTTCGTGAGCCTTTGTACTGAACAGCTGCTTGAAAGCAGGTGAGTACCACTTTAAATTTCTAACCTTACTAGGTAGGAGAGTGGAAGCATGAGTGGTTCAGGTGTGTGATTGTGGGTTTTCTCTGCAGAAACAGAAGAACCTCACCTCCTCAATGATTGCCAGCTGGACCCCAACCATCTGCTAGCTCCAACAAGCCGTGACCGGCTGGATTTGGGAACACAAGGAGTGATCATGGAGTATGAGTCTTTCGGAAGGATGCATGAAAAACCGAGCGGGCTGAGAAAGGGACTGGTGTTGGGAAATAAATAGAAAGCAGGAAAATAGTCCTGGTGCATCCCGCAAGCAAAGCCCTGTGCAGTTAGAAGGGGCCCGTAACGGGTGCTGGCAAACACAATTGGAAATAGTTTGCCTTCAAAAGCAGAGCAGGTCCTGCCAGATCCCCACCTTTAAGGGAGATCTGAAAACTGACGGCGGAGTGTGGGGAGGGGCCCGTACCGGTGCTGCTAGGGGGCAGACGGCCCTCCAAGATCCCGTTTCTTAGGGGGATCTTCAAACTGATGGTGGAGTTTCCCTAAGAGAAAGGGGCCCGTACTCCTTTCCAGGAGTCCTTTCCAGACCTCTTTTTGTCTGAAAACTGATGGCGGTAGCCCGGCTAAACCAAAATAATCCCCTCATCAGGTAGGGAATATGGGAAGTTGTAGCTCGAGGGCAATGGAAGAGACCCCCTTAGATAAATTACTTGAGGCTTGGGACAAAAGGCAAGTGCCTGTCCTGCCTGGAGTGAATAAAAGAGACACAAAAAGAATTGGAAAAAAGTGGCTTTATTGCGAGATGACACAGGAAGACAAATTTGGCTTGATAGCGATACTTTAGATCATAAAACCCAAAAAGCACTTAGAACATGCATTAAACCCAGCCAAATACCCTATTGGTACTGCTGGGCTGAAATGGCTAGGACAAAATTGAGGGAAAAGATCATGAAAAACCTGAAACCCATTCTCTGGATGGACAAACTGAGGCACGGTTCATGGCTCCCCTTTTAAACAGACCTGTGCAAAATAAGGGATAATTAAAATACGTTTATACCCACACTCCCTTCTCTGCCTCTGACCTAGTCATCTGGAAAAAAGATACCCCAGACTTCAGGGCTGATCCCCAAACAGTTATTCAAACCATGAAGTCAATCATAGACAGCCACAATCCATCTTGGGGTGACATGACCCAGCTGCTACAAATCTTTCTAACAAAGATGAGCTATTAAAACTATTTGAGAAAACTGAACAAGTAGCTAAACTACCTACCATCCCTGGACAGGCAGCCCCAGCCCTCATTGCATGGCCAGTACATTGCCCTAACTGGGACTACAATTATACCAATCATTGGGATGAATACACAAGAGCAAAAAATAACTTATTAGAAGCCTTAGAAGAAATTGGAAAAAAGCCTCTAAACTGGTCTGAATTCCAAAGAACCACACAAAGGGAAAAAGAAAACCCTGATGCTTTTTGGGTCCACCTATCAGAGGCAGCTGTTGCATATGCCTATCTAGACCTTAGCTGCCTCAAGGACCAGAGGATTTTATCCTCAGCCTTCATGGATCAATCCACCTTAGATATTAAATAACATTTCCATCACTTCATTTCTAATTGGACAACTTTAGACACAGCAGAGTTGCGCAGGATTGCTAACTTTGCCTATGACCAAAGAGACAAGTTGAAAGAGGAAGAGAAAGAGAGAAAAAGACGAATAAAAAGACAGGAAGACCTGAAAATGTTTGCTGTAGTGCAACATAATGCCAGACAAACGCCTGGTAGAACTTCTTACAATTCAAAGAAATGCTGGCATTGTGATAAAGCAGGGTGGTCGCAAGGCAGATGCCAGCATTGCTATAGGTGTGGACAGGAAGTGCATTTTAGCAGACAATGTAGGCAACACCCCTCCCGCAACTGGTATCACCCACCACCTAGAAATACGAGACCACACAATTTTCCAATTCATTACACTGAGCAACAAAGTTTCAGTCACCAGACACCACCCAGTGCTCCCTTTCCTCCAATAAACACTAACAATACACATCAATGGGAGCAAAGGAGAGACCATGAGTTACCCCCTTCTTGACTAGAACATGACAATGAAAGTACTGAATTCCTGGCTACCTTTAACGGACTAGCTATCCCCTTAAGAAATGGCCCAGAAGGGGAACCCATTGTTTCTGTTCTTATCGGAGGAAAGAAATACAATTGCTTGGTTGATACTGGAGCCACCTCCTCATTAATTACTGAAGCACCATATAAAGCTGCAGTGGCTGAAGGGGCTCAAGATAACATAATGGAAGTGGGAGGGAAAATAATCCCTGTAGAATTTACCCACAACATACCAGTAGAATTAGGACCTTTCAAAATAGACCATGCATTCACTATTTGCCTCCACTCGCCACTATCCCTATTAGGAAGGGATCTCCTTTGTAAAATGGGAGCTACCATAACATGTGGAAAACAGGGGCTGCAATTAGAAATCTCAGAAAAAGGAGCGCACAAAACAATCATGCTGATAACCAACAACACAGGGCTTCATGAGGATTTAAAAAGCCTACCACCCTCCTTATGGGCTGGGACACATCAGAGGTGGGACTACCTAAAGGAGTAATTCCAGTTACTATCCAAGTAAAACAGGGGCCACCTCCATATGTGCCCTGCAGAAGCAATTTTCCCTATACATAAATTAATCCAAGTATATCTACAACAGGGAGTTCTCATTAAATGTACCTCTCCATGCAACACCCCCATTTTTCTTGTAAAGAAATCTACAATAGATAAAGACGGAAACCCCATCTTTAGATTTGTACAGGATTTGAGGATCAATAAATGATCACGTGATACCTAGAGCCCCCATAATGCCTAACCCATCCTCTATAATAACTGAAGTCCCAGCCTCAGCCACTTACTTTTCTGTCATTGATTTGTGCTCTGCCTTTTTTAGTATTCCCGTGGATCCAGCATCCCAATAGCTATTTGCCTTTACCTGGAAAGATCAGCAATATACTTGGACTCAATTGCCACAAGGTTATACTGAGTCCCCCACCCTATTTTTACAAATATTAAAGGCAGACCTCTCCTCCATCTCCCTACCATATCAGTCTTCCTTAATCCAGTATGTTGATGATTTATTGTTAGCATCTCAAACTGAGCTAGCATGTAAAACAAATACCCTGTATTTACTCAAAGCCCTGGCAGAAAGAGGTCACAAAGCCTCTCCTTCCAAATTGCAATATTTAAAACAAGAAATAACATATCTGGGCTATATTATTGCACCAGGAATTAGAAAACTGGCCCCTAATTGAGTAGAAACTATTTTAGCCATGAAACCACCCCAAACAAAGCATCAACTAAGAGCTTTACTGGGAGTATTGGACTTCTGCCGCCCATGGATCCCCTCACTTGGTGAATTAAACCAACCACTCTTTCAGTTAACAGGCAAAAACATGCCTGACCCCATTGAGTGGTCCAAATCTCTGGACAAAATACTTCAGACCATCAAACAAACCCTAGCATCAGCCCCAGCACTCGGGCTACCTGACTATAGGAAACCTTTTACTTTATTCATCCATGAGAAATTAGGTGTTGCCTGTGGCGTTCTAACACAGCCTTTTGGACACACACACTGGCCAGTTGCTAATTATTCTGTAACCCTAGATCCAGTAACTCAGGGCACTGTCCTCTGCTTACGAGCTGTGGCAGCTACAGTTGAACTGGTGAAACGATCTAAAGATTTGGTACTAGGGAATCCTCTACTGCTAAAAGTTCCCCATGAAGTTTTTGCAATTCTCTTAAAGAGCCAGACACAAGCCTTCACTCAGCAGCGTTTGGCTCAATATGAAGCTGAACTTTTGACTTCTGATCACATTACATTTAAAAGATTTAATACTCTAAACCCAGCTCCCCTGCTCCCCACAGAACAGGAAGAAGGCAATCTCCATGATTGCCTCCATTTAGTGCATGATGCTGAACTACCCTGCTCCAATCTAACAGATACCCTGCTACAAAACCCCGACTTGGAACTTTTTACAGACGGTTCCTCCTACATGCACCAGAACAAAAGAGGAACAGGAGCAGCTGTAGTCTCTCTACAAGAAATTATTTGGGCTTCCCCCCTTCCTCCTTCCCATAGTGCCCAAGCAGCTGAGCTGAGCCTTCTGGTGGAAAGAAAAAATAAACTGACAGGATTTTAATGTCTAAACCTTAAACATTAAACACTTAACGAAAATTTATACACAAAGGGAGAAAAAAGGTATAAAAAACTGCGAACTTATCATTCAAAGTTAGCTAGCTAGCCCCAGGAATGCAGGCACGCTGTTTCTAGCCTTCCTGAAAATAAAAAGATCCAGCTTTCAAGCAGTTGTCTGTATCCTTGCACCAGAGTTCTCCCAGCGGGAAAATTCAAATCCTCAGAGAAAGGTACTTTCAGCCTTTCTACAAATGGAAACAATAAAGAATAGTACTTGATTGGATTTCACTGTCTAATCTCTGGATTAGGACATGGCACTGCCAGTCAACACTCCCTAGCCAAATTTACCCTTTACTCAGCAGCGTTTGGCTCAATATGAAGGTGAACTTTTTAAGGCCTTGTCACACTGTCTGATGGATGCAAAACGTCAGTAAAAAGGACACAGCGGATGAGAAAATGTTCCATCCGTTGTTATCCGCTCTCAAAAGGGGCAATAATTTGCATAACCAGAGTGGATAACACAGAAAGAAATGGACAGGGGGAGGATGCAGGGCGGATGGAAAGCGGATGCAGAACGGAAGCCTAGCGGATGGAAGCAGATGGAAGTGGATGGCACATCTGCAAAGCTTCCGGGGGACCGCAGCAAAGTGGACGCGGAACAGATACAGCAGATGCCGAACGGATGCCGAGAGGATTAAGCGGATGCACAGCGGAAGCCTAGCAGATGCACAGCGGAAGCTTAGAGGATGCCTAGCATTCAATACACATGCAGGGAGGATGCTTTGCCTCAGCCCTGCGGATATAAAGGGAAGCAGCTCCCAAGCAGGTCACCATTCAGAGGAAAGACCTGCTTCCAGACACATCGAGAGCCTTACCAGCCTGCCCTGCATGCCTGCCTGCCAGCCTTGCTGCCATCCTTGCTGCCTGCCATCCTGCCAGCTTCCCTGACAGCCTCCCTGCCAGCCTGCCTGCCAGCCTGCCTTCCAGTCTGCCTGCCAGCCTTGGTGCCTGCCTTCCTGCCAGCCTTCCTGCCAGCCTTGCTGCCTGCCTTCCTGCCAGCCTTCCTGCCTGCCTGCCTGCCTGCCAGCCTTGCTGCCACCCAGCAACCCAACAACCATGGGGAAGAAGAGAAAGCTTCAGCCATCTGCTTCCTGGCAAGAGGGACAGGGCCACCCTCCCACCCCCTGGCCCTCACTCTGCTTCTGCTGGGGCTTCTGTAGCATGGGCTCGCTCTTCTGCAGCTGGGGCTTCTGCTGCTTCTGCTTCTGGAGGAGCTGCTGATGCTGCTTATGGTGGTGGTGCTTCTGCTCATGGTTACTCTGCTGATGCTGCTTCTGGTGGTGGTGCTTCTACTGATACTGCTTCTGGAGGAGCTGCTGATGCTGCTTATGGCAGTGGTGCTTCTGCTCGTGCTTACTCTGCTGATGCTGCTTCTGGTGGTGGTGCTTCTGCTGGTGCTTACTCTGCTGAAGCTGCACCTCGTCCTGCTGGTCCTGCTCGTGCTCCTAGTCCTGCTCGTGCTGCTGGTCTTGCTCATGCTCCTGGTCTTGCTCGTCCTACTAGTCCTGCTCGTGCTCCTGGTCTTGCTCGTCCTGCTGGTCCTGCTTGTGCTCCTGGTCTTGCTCGTGCTCCTGGTCTTGCTCGTCCTACTAGTCCTGCTCGTGCTCCTGGTCTTGCTCATCCTGCTGGTCCTGCTCGTGCTCCTGGTCCTGCTGATCCTGGTCCTGCTGATGCTGCTGCTGTTGATCCTGATCCTGCTGGTGCTGCTGGCACTGCTGCTGCTGCTGATCCTGGTCCTGCTGGTGCTGGTGCTGCTGCTGATGATCCTGCTGTTGCTGCTGCTGCTGGTGGTGTGGAGAAGCAGCCCCTACAACCTGGAAGCCCCACTGATGAGGGCCCATGTGGTCCTGCCAAGGGGAGGAAGAGGCATATGTGAGTACGGGAGAGGAGGCAATACTCCATTGAGGAGGAACACGAGGATGAGGTGCTGGAGTGGCTGAGAGAGAATGACTATCAATGGAGGAAGGGACACAGGGTCTACAGGGACACCAAAAGGAAGCAGGCTGCTTGGAGAGAGAAGGCGGAGCGTCTGGGCTACACATCAGAGGTGCTCCTTGGCCGGTGGAAACATATGCATACCTGGTACGGGAAGCTGCACCTCAAGAAATCTGGCCAGGCCAGAGTCAAGCTGAAAGACAGAGAGACCTACGTGATGGCCAGGTGCAGCTTCCTGGAGGGTGAGATCTGACACTGAGGAGCAGCCCCTCTCACAACCCTCTCTCTCTGGCAGCCTGCTGAGAGCCAGTCCTCTTCCGGCCGAGAGTCAGCTCCTGTCTCCAGGCAGGTTTCTGTGGAGCGTCCCATGGCGGAGAACCCGCAGACAGCTGTTTTAACCATGGTGGAGCACGTGGAGGACTCCCTGGCACAGTGGGAGAAAGGAGAGGGCACTTCCACCACAGTCCTACCCGCATCCATCCCCAGCTCCACCTCCACAGAAAGGCAGAGAGCCAGACAGGAGGGGCAGAGCCACACTGTCCTGCTGGAGATCAGGGACACCATCCCGAGCAGCATAGATCTCCTCTCTCAGCTGGTCCAGACCAACTCCTCATCCTCCAACTGTAAGCCCTTCCTCACCTATGTCAACCAGACTCTCACGGACATGGCGGAACCTCAGTACCAGGTGGTGAAGGACCAGATCACCGAGCTGCTTCACAACCCTCCAGATCCAGAGGAACCTGCTCCCACCCAGTCCAGGTCTGCTCCTCCACCCCAGGTGATGTCTCTCCCATTCCAAGGATTTCCACAGGCCCTCAACTACCAGGTCTACGGCTACCAGGAGGTCCAGCAGCACAGGCAGCAGCCCTTCCCAGTCCAGGCACAGGCTTATCGGATGCCACCATTGCCACCGGTTCTACTGATGCCACCGATGCCACCCACGCCACTGATGCCACCAATTCCACCCACGTCACCGATGCCACCCATGCCAGTGCTCACACAGCTGCAGACCAGACAGCCCCACTACACTGCTCCTTCCTCCACTCCACAGCCAAGCCCGGCCTCAATACATCTGTCGTCGGTATTGGGAATGACACCTCATGGCATGGAGGAAGGAGCTCTCAACATCACGCGGCTGAGCCAGTTGTCTGAGAGCTTCCTCAACACACTTGTCCTCTCGGGGCCAGGCACCCCAGTGGGGCTTCAGACCAGCACTCCAGCAGCAGCCACCTCCACAGCACATGGACCCTTCACCCCTGAGACTGGGCACACCTCCGAGTGACCAAGAAGAGTGCCAAAGACTGGGTGGCTACCTGTAGAGTTTATTTGGACATTTGACTTGGGTCATTTTTCTTTTACAGCTTGTTATTAATAAAGATTATTTTTGCTTCACACACTTGCCTCATTTATTTTATTAAATAAAGTCTTGGTGGAAATTTTAGAAATGGTTTAAGCCTTTGCATGCTTGTGGGATGGGTAGGGATAGCAGTGGGGTGGGCAGGGATACCTTTGGGATGAATAATAGCTGTGGGATGGGCAGGGATACCTGTGGAATGGGTAATAGCTGTGGGATAGATAAACCTCCAGTGCAAGAATAGTGGGACTGTATGGTCCACCCTCCCAGGTGCCACACCTATGGCCCTTCATTATCAATACTAATTTAATCATTGATCCACACATGTCAACATAAACACAACTCTTTATTAAATGCCCTGTTCATTGTAGGCCCACCCAACATACATGGCCCAATCTCATCAGTGTGATGAGAAAGGGTGAAGGAAGCATCCATTAGTCATCGACCATCCTGTCTTGCCACTCCACTGCTCTAGCTGGGGAGTTGCACCAGTGTTTCAGGAGGTTGCGTTGCTTCTTCCCTTCATGTGAGGCTCTGTTGGGGCCTTGCACATCCTCAGTGTCTATCAGGTTTTGCCCTTGCCTCCATTCCCCAGGCTTCATGTCCCCACTGCCTTGTTGGAGGTCCATGAGCCTGTTCTGCAAGACTGGGTAGCGGGTGCGCATGAGATTGTGCAGGATGCAGCAAGCTTCCACAATCCTCCTCATCATCTCTGGGTGATGCTGCATGGTGGTGAGAAGTACCTGGAACCTGTTGGCCAGGATGCCAAAGGCGTTCTCCACAATCCGCCTTGTCCTGGACAGTCTGTAGTTGAAGATCCTCTCTTCACGGGTGAGGCATCTGGAGGTGTAGGGCTTCATGAGGTAGGTTCTGAGGGAGAAGGCGTCATCCCCCATGATGAAGTAGGGCACATCTTGCGTGTCATTGGGCAGGGGGTCTTGAACTGGGAAGCCCATGATGAGGTTGCATTCCAGCCCCTCCTTGAGGTGACTGGCATTGTATACCTGGGCATCTGAAGCTGACCCGTTGCCTGAAGCATCGATGTACATGAACTTGTAGTCAGCATCGATCATGGCGAAGAGTATGATGCTGAAGAAGCCCTTGTATTTGAAATAAATGGACCCTTACTTGGCTGGTGCTTTGCAGGCCACGTGCTTGTCATATATGCCTCCATTGGTTTGTGTGAAGTTCCACTTCTGATACCACTGCTCTGCAACTTTCTTCCATCCTTCTTCAGTGGAGGGGCACTGGAGGAGCTCCTCCATGTATTCTTCGATGATGGCCTGGACCACTTCTCTGACCACAATGCTGATGGTGTTGTGTGGCACCCTCCAGCCATACTGCATGCTCCTGTAGGAGGTCTCTGAGGCCAGGTGGCACAGAGTCAGTGCCACCTTGAGCCCAGGGTCCAGGCTGGGCTGGAAGTTGGTGCTCTGCTTGGTCAACCTGGGTGTCAGCCACACAACTTCATCAAACATGGCTGGAAGCATCCTCATGAAGTTCTGGAATGCACGAGGGTCTTCGTTCCTGAGCTCCACCATCAGCTTGTTGTACAGTCCATATTCTGCTCTTCTCGTGATCCATCTTCAGACCCACACACTTTTTGTCCGCCTCCTTTTCTTCCCGTAGTAGAGTTCACAGAGCCTGTAGATGGCTTCGCACTGTTGCAGAACGATGGTGGCTACCAAAAGGAATGTGTTATGATCCAAGGTGGACATGACTGGATACTTTGGAAGAACAAGAGGCAGATGAAGGCTGCAGAGGTCTGCACTGCTGGGCTGCTGGTCTGAAAGTGAGATCCAGGTGAGTTGCTCCCCCTTTTTATAGGCAATATAGGTTTTCCCCTATGTGTCCTTTTGCATCCTCTAGGCATCCTCTAGACATCCTTAATATTTGAGATAGGTCCCCTCTGCGAACTTTTTTTCTGTTTTAAATGCTTTCTTTGTGTACTGCATCTACTTTCATCCTTTCTCCATCCGTGCTACTAACACTGCGCGTCCGTTCCGCATCCGTTCTGCTTCCTCCCTGTGTCCGCTTTCTGCTGGAGTGGATGTGAGTTGCGCGGATGTGCAGCGGATGCCTAGCGGATGTAGCGGATGCGTAACGGATGCCGACGGATGCAGAACGGATGTCCCCCATATGACTAGCAGATGCAGAACGGACGCGTTGGATACATTTTCCATTCAGAAAGTTTTGAGCAGCTCAAAACTTTTTAAGCAGATGAAATGTCAATATACAGATGCTGGACGGATAGAGAGGAAGCAAAATGGAGGCAGTGAGTACAGAATAGAAGCATCACATTAACCAAGGGATGGCAAGTGGTTTTCTCCATTTTACATCCTCTTTCCATCCGTTGGTGCAGTGTGACAAGGGCCTTACCTCTGATCACATTACATTTGAAAGATGTAATACTCTAAACCCAGCTACCCTGCTCCCCACAGAACAGGAAGAAGGCAATCTCCATGATTGCCTCCATTTAGTGCATGATGCTGAACTACCCTGCTCCGATCTAACAGATACCCCGCTACAAAACCCCGACTTGGAACTTTTTACAGACAGTTCCTCCTACATGCACCAGAACAAAAGAGGAACAGGAGCAACTCTAGTCTTTCTACAAGAAATTATTTGGGCTTCCCCCCTTCCTCCTTCCCATAGTGCCCAAATGGATTATATACAACTACCTAAGGCAAATGGGTATCAATATGCTCTTGTCTGTAAGGACCAACCAACTCATTGGGTAGAGGCCTTCCCATGCCGCCATGCTACTGCTCGGGAAACAGCCAGGCACCTCCTTAAGGATATTGTGCCTATGTTTGGAGTGTCCACCATTCTGGACATGGATAGGGGAAAACATTTTATATCCCAAGTCCTCACGCATATATTTCAGGCTCTCGGCATTTCCCAAAACCTCCATGTACCCTATTCTCCCACTTCCTCTTGAGTCGTGGAGAGAGCTAACAGGGAGTTAAAAACCCTACTGGGTAAATTTTGTCAGGAGACACATCTCTCCTGGCCACAGGTGCTCCCAATTGCCCTCTTTTATCACTGAACTAGACCAAGACAGGACATAGGTATTGCCCCCTTTGAAATCCTTTTTGGTCGGCCTCCTGGTACCTTACAAGGTCTCGACCCTCATTCCCTCTGCCTAGATAGGGGGGATATGGTTCTCTCTTCTTATTTTGTAGCCCTGCAAAAGCGACTACAGACTCTCTGGACTCAGAGTGCATTGATGCATACCTTACCCTTGGAAGAAGCCCTGCATCCATATGAACTGGGAGATTGGGTGTGGATCAAGTTCTTCACCAGAACCTCACCTCTACAACCCAGGTGGAAAGGACCCTATCAAGTTTTACTGACTACTCACACTGCCATTAAGATTGCAGAACGAGGCTCTTAGAGACATTGGACACATGCAAAGCCAGCAGTCATAGACCACAGCCAAACTCCACCACAATCAATCCCACCCATCAAAATCAAGAAAAATCCAGACACAGATCAATGGACGCTTGCAGCATTCTTCAACATCACTGAAACAAACAACTCTGAGGAACCAAGGGGAATCACTGAATTACACAAAACTGGACTCCCAGGTGCTGAGTTATAACACTCTATTATATTTTTTGTATATATTTTTTTATTTTTCTTCTGCATTTTTTTCTCCCTTTTTTGTATGTTTTTTTTAAAACAAAGAAGAGACTTTTATAATTTTTGATACTTGACCTATACTTTTACCTTTTTCACATTGTACGAATAAAAAAAGGGGGGGAGGAGGGAAGAAAGGAATCTAGCAATAGGAAACATGAAATGTAATATATACTGTGTATTATTATTTTCTGTAACAATTGTAATACTTGTAACACAAGCAACTGCGTTCCTGGAACCAAAGCTTATCCCAGAGAAAGGAAACATATGGGAATATTTAGCAAAAGAAATACTCAACACTACTAACTTTTGCCTAGCAGAAGGAAAATCAGTCAAGGATATCCTAACTATATGCCTTATGGGAGTAGAAACTAGGCCACATAACATCATCAACTACACCACATTTAGAAACCTTCCTGACTCCTATGAAAGCATTTTTAGCTGGGGCCACTCTACAAAAACCAAGGACAACACCATGTATGCCCTACACATTGCTGCAGTAACCACCTCTGAGAAATGCTTTAATGTCACTGGGTGCAGCTCACCTAGGGTCACAAAATGCACCAGTCTTAGCAACACAGACCTAAAATGCAACTACACAGAGATCATATCATTTTCATATAGTTATCTGAAGCTCCCACCTGGATGATTTTTCCTGTGTGGCTTAAAAGCCTACTCATACCTTCCTGCAAATGCCACAAATGGCCCCGCACCTTAGGAAGATTAACCATGCTTATGCCATCCTTACAGAGACGACACAGGAGAGTCTTCTAAACCCTAGACTAAGACTGTGACTCCAAAATCTCCCTTCCCACCAAAACAGAATACATCTCATTGGCAATATCCTTGGTAGGGGTACCTGGATTGGCAGTGCAAAATTCTAATAATTTGAACAGACTAGCACGTACCCTGGCAAAAAGTTTGAATTCGACCTCCCATGCCCTGGATGCCCTTAACAGAGAACTGAGGGAGGTCAGAGAAGCCACTCTGGAGAATAAGGTAGCAATAGACTTCCTTTTCTTGAAGCATAACTATGGCTGCAAAACATTCAAAGGGATGTGTTGCTTTAATCTGAATGAAACCTCAGAACTTGTAGGGAGGGACATCCACCACCTGAAAAAGCTAGCTCAAAATATTGGTCAGGAGCCATCCTTCCTGGACTTTTCATGGCTCTTCTCATGGATGCCAGATTTCCATTGGCTAAAAATCCTCATAACAACCACAGTCACCATTTGTGTCTTTGGGGCCCTCATGTGTTGCCTCTGTAGGTGCATACCACCCTGCCTCAGCTGCTTAAAGGCCTGTATTCCCTCTAAAAAGAGAAAATTAAAAAGGGGAAAGGCAGCTATGATGATGATCCAGATTGATCAAGAATACCAAGTATACCAAGACATTCAATCAGAAATCACCCCTTAGAGAAAAAAAGAAAGAGGGATTGTAGAAAGGGAACTTCATGAGGACAGTGGTGTCACCCAGAAAGGAAAAAGCCCAAAGGGAACACTAGGCCAGCCATAAAACAAACTTACATAGGAAAAGAAATCTAATAAAAGAAATTGAAAGGAGCCCCCTAGACAAAAGCCAAGTAATTAAGAACATACCAAACCAGCCAAAAGACAGGAATTACAAATAGAAGGTTACAAAAAAGCCATTAAAACTAAAAGAGTTTAGAGGAAAAAAAACCTGATAATACAGCAAGCTGCCCCACAGAGTTTATTTTCGCGCCTCGTTAAGGTTGCCTTCTGGTAGAAAAAAAAAAAAAACTCTGACAGGATTTTAATGTCTAAACCTTAAACATTAAACACTTAACAAACATTTATACACAAAGGGAGAAAAAAGGTATAAAAAACTGTGAACTTATCATTCAAAGTTAGCTAGCTAGCCCAGCAATGCAGGCACGCTGTTTCTAGCCTTCCTGAAAATAAAAAGATCCAGCTTTCAAGCAGTTGTCTGTATCCTTGCACCAGAGCTCTCCCAGCGGGAAAATTCGAACCCTCAGAGAAAGGTACTTTCAGCCTTTCTACAGTCTCAACTAAATCAACAAGGTCAAAGAAGAGACTGGCACTTTGATTCCCAGAGCTATATAAATTCAGCAGCAGTATGCTGTATTGCCTTGTGTGCTGCCCAGCCAGCATATTGGAATTGGGATAGTTAATTTGGAATTGGGAGCTGTACCCTTTAGGGAATGCATCATGGTAAATGTAGTTAAGGCATCCTGGGAAATGTAATCCATGTCATGTGGTCACATCTGTAATCCTCATTGGTCACTGAATTGACCCTTGGTGGGCTGGGGGAGGTTTCTTCACTCTTGCTTGGAGCCTAGCATCGTTCTAGTGTCTCTCCTTTGGCTCTACTACGATGGGATGAAATCGTGGAAAGATTACTATCATTTTACACTATGATTTCATCTTTGCAAAGAATTGGACATTAGATGCATCTCGACATAACTGTGAGTTACCGTGAGGATACCTTATATAATCCAATAAAAGAAACTTTGTATGGAAGAATTTGTAGAGTTATCTATCTGTCTTTATATTCAATAATTGAATCAAAGGATAGAATGGTAAAATGATAAGTAGATCTGAATTCCTGCAATCCCTCAGTAAAAGGATGATGGAAATTTGAAGCTGGACTCCCAAAAAATAAAAACTATTTGAATTCGTGTGATAAAGCAAAAGTATATTGAACTCAGGATTCCCAAGTCAAAGTGCAATATTACCCTGAGTCTCCAAAGCAGAGATATAACTGATCAGATTGCCTGAATTCTCCCTCCCTCTCTCTCTCTCTCTTTCTCCCCCCCCCTCTCTCTCTCTTTCTCTCTCTGCAACAGAAGTTTTACAGGAAATTTGGATGGTTGGGAGTGGCTAAGAATCCCCCATTTCACAAGAGACAAACAAGAAAACTCTTTGGGTCTTTGCATCTCTGTTTATCTGTTATCTCAAAGACTCAATTTGCATAACAAGAAGGAGAGTCAGAAATTTTCCATCTCTAAAGGGAAAATCAAACTTTGCCTTAAAACCCTTTACAAATGCAGTGGGAAAGTTTGAGAAATCTTGCTTGTATTTTTAAATGGAAAGGAGAGCTGATTCTCCTCTGCTCATTCCAAAGGAAAGGGGCAATAAAAAGAGGCCTCTGCAGTTTACAACCTGGTATCCAAGCAACAAGGTCATAAAAAAGTCTTTGGCCAGTTTATAGAGGATTATAAATCATTAGTGAAGGACCATCTCCAGAGCAATGGAACACATCTCCCCCAAGACATAAATCTGATCCAAGCAGGCTATTTAAACAAAGGAATGCAATGAGCAATTTCTTTCTGCTTACAAGCCGAGAAGATTTTTTTTATCTTCTCCTCTCTTTATTGAACATTAAAAGAATAACAGCCTACACTGTTCAAGAAAGATAAATTATCCACAGCATTTATGCAATGGATTACAGTATTACGTTTCTTAAATGAATTTGTACAAAAATATTCCATATGTTTAATGACATTTCCTTCCAGTCTAATGGCCTACCATTCAACTGCTAGCCTCTAGCACCATCTGGTGGACAAATAGAACTTTCACAGAGAATTTAAAAAACATACTCTTGCACCCTACCCTTGTACCCCAACTCAAGGGTCTAGCTACACCACTGAAGAGGCCAACCTGTGTGCAACACCAGTGTCTTCCAGACCTAGCAAGCATCACTAACAGGCCAAAACTGTGCACCGCACCAGTGTCTTACAGACCTAGCAAGTACCACTAACAGGCCATTTTGAATTTTCATGATATGATTTTACATCTTCCAAAATCAATCCATTGCTTCACCTTTTTCTTAAGAATTCAAACCATTTGAAAACCATGTTCAAAAAGTAAGTTGTAGGAACTCTAGAAAGTCAAAGCAACATTTGGCTCTTTTATCCTGAGGGCCATGTAAATTCAGAGACAGCTTCCTGTTCAAGGAAATATAACTTCTTGTTCTCCTGCTACACCCAAAGACAACCATTGAGTGCTTATCTGGTTTCTCATTAGGAACAATCTTCTGATCTTTTGATCAGTAAAATGCCACTCTGAGTAAACCTCATATCCTTGTTAGTTGTCCTCAGAGGTATTATTTTCATTCTCAAAGAGATGCATTTTCATATTTTTATATGCTGACCTATCTGAATTCTTAAACAGCCTTTCTAGGTCTCCAATCTGAGGTCCAGTTGGAGTCTGGAAGGGAAGTGAGAAGACCTGGGGAGACTCTCCATTTATCCTGCCAAGCTGGATTTACCTTCAGCACCACTTGGATGAACTGGGTGAGAAAGGCTTCAGGGAAGGGACTGGAATGGGTTGCCAGGATAAATATGATGCCAGAGAAATCTACTATTCAGACAAAATGAGGGGGCACTTCACCATCTCCAGGGACAATGCCAAAAGCCAGCTGTATCTGCAAATAAACAGCCTCAAACCTGAGGACTCAGCAGTCTACTACTGTACAACTTACACAATGAAAGGAAGTCAACCTGTAGCAAAGCCAAAATTGCCATTTTCACACAGCAGTGCTGCAAATTTCCTTTGAAATAAAAATACAGATTTATTCATTAGATTTCTCACTTCATATCTTCATCTTGCAATTCAAACTTTTTTTATATATCCATATAATGAGCCCTTCACCTCAGTTACTTATTTGGTAGTGATTGTTATTTATTCAATCCACTCCCTCTCATATGAAGTGCCCCTCACTTTCATTAGACTCTAGTAGTGTATTAATTTATTTGAAATCTTAGTATTCTGCTTCCTCCTGCCATTTTAGTAAATGCTTTTGACTTTTTCATTAAATTTTGCCAACAACTTTCCCAAGTTCTTACTCAGTTTTTTACATCTACTTTTCTTACGTCTAATAGTTAACAGGTGTGTGATTGTGGGTTTTCTCTGCAGAAACAGAAGAACCTCACCTCCTCAATGATTGCCAGCTGGACCCCAACCATCTGCTAGCTCCAACAAGCCGTGACCGGCTGGATTTGGGAACACAAGGAGTGATCATGGAGTATGAGTCCTTCTGAAGGATGCATGAAAAACCAAGTGGGCTGAGAAAGGGACTGGTGTTGGGAAATAAATAGAAAGCAGGAAAATAGTCCTGGTGCATCCCGCAAGCAAAGCCCTGTGCAGTTAGAAGGGGCCCGTAACGGGTGCTGGCAAACAAAATTGGAAATAGTTTGCCTTCAAAAGCAGAGCAGGTCCTGCCAGATCCCCACCTTTAAGGGAGATCTGAAAACTGACGGCGGAGTGTGGGGAGGGGCCCGTACCGGTGCTGCTAGGGGGCAGACGGCCCTCCAAGATCCCGTTTCTTAGGGGGATCTTCAAACTGATGGTGGAGTTTCCCTAAGAGAAAGGGGCCCGTACTCTGTGTGTAGGGAAACCGGAGTCCTTTCCAGACCTCTTTTTGTCTGAAAACTGATGGCGGTAGCCCGGCTAAACCAAAATAATCCCCTCATCAGGTAGGGAATATGGGAAGTTGTAGCTCGAGGGCAATGGAAGAGACCCCCTTAGATAAATTACTTGAGGCTTGGGACAAAAGGCAAGTGCCTGTCCTGCCTGGAGTGAATAAAAGAGACACAAAAAGAATTGGAAAAAAGTGGCTTTATTGCGAGATGACACAGGAAGAAAAATTTGGCTTGATAGCGATACTTTAGATCATAAAACCCTAAAAGCACTTAGAACGCACATTTTTCTCAAATAGTTTTAATAGCTCATCTTCGTTAGAAAGATTTGTAGCAGCTGGGTCATGTCACCCCAAGATTGATTGTGGCTGTCTATGATTGACTTCAGGGTTTGAATAAATGTTTGGGGATCAGCCCTGAAGGCTGGGGTATCTCTTTTCCAGATGACTAGGTCAGAGGCAGAGCAGGGAGTATGGGTATAAATGTATTTTAATTGTCCCCTATTTTGCACAGGTCTGTTTAAAAGGGGAGCCATGAACAGTGCCTCAGTTTGTCCATCCAGGGAATGGGTTTCAGGTTTTTCCTGATCTTTTCCCTCAATCAGGTTTTTTGTCCTAGCCATTTCAGCCCAGCAGTACCAATAGGGTATTTGGCTGGGTTTAATGTGTGTTCTAAGTGTTTTTAGGGTTTTATGATCTAAAGTACCACTATCAAGCCAAATTTGTCTTCCTGTGTCATCTCGCAATAAAGCCACTTTTTGCCAATTCTTTTTGTGTCTCTTTTATTCACTCCAGGCAGGACAGGCACTTGCCTTTCGTCCCAAGCCTCAAGTAGTTTATCTAAGGGGGTCTCTTCCATTGCCCTCAAGCTACAACTTCCATATTCCCTACCTGATGTGGGGATTATTTTGGTTTAGTCGGGCTACCGCAGTCAGTTTTCAGACAAAAAAAGGTCTGGAAAGGACTCCGGTTTCCCTACACACAGAGTACGGGCCCCTTTCTCTTAGGGAAACTTCGCCATCAATTTGAAGATCCCCCTAAGAAACGGGATCTTGGAGGGCCGTCTGCCCCCTAGCAGCACTGGTACGAGCCCCTCCCCACACTCCGCTGTCAGTTTTCAGATATCCCTTAAAGGTGGGGATTTGGCAGGACCTGCTCTGCTTTTGAAGGCAAACTATTTCCAATTGTGTTTCCCAGCAGCCGGTACGGGCCCCTTCTAACTGCACCGGGCTTTGCTTGTGGGATGCACCAGGACTATTTTCCTGCTTTCTATTTATTTCCAAACACCAGTTCCTTTCTCAACCTGTTTAGTTTTTCATGCGTCCTTCAGAAGGACTCACACTCTGTGATCACCCTTGTGTTCCCAAATCCAGCCGGTCACGGTTTGTTGGAGCTAGCAGATGGTTGGGGTCCAGCTGGCAATCATTGAGGAGGTGAGGTTTTTCTGTTTCTGCAGAGAAAACCCACAATCATACACCTGAACCACTCACGCTTCCACTCTCCTACCTAGTAAGGTTAGAAATTTAAAGCGGTACTCACTTGCTTTCAAGCAGCTGTTGAGCAGAAAGGCTCATGAACTCCCTTTACTACCCTTATGCCTTCCGGGCTGGGTCTGTGGATGTTGTCCCTGGATAAATAAGGTCCATGCCAGCTGGGAATTGATCTGCAGGCCCAGTCCTGTGGCAGGTTTGGCTGGAAAATCTTCGTGGGTCGCCAATTGTAGAAAGGCTGAAAGTTCCTTTCTCTGAGGGTTCAAATTTTCCCGCTGGGAGAGCTCTGGTGCAAGGATACAGACAACTGCTTGAAAGTTGGATCTTTTTATTTTCAGGAAGGCTAGAAACAGTGTGCCTGTATTCTTGGGGATAGTTTTGGCTCTCAACCGCCCCCCAGTTTAATTATACACTTTGTATCTGCCCTCAAATAAAAAAAAAAGTAGGGAAACATTCAGATCAGCCCCTTTCTACAACTTCTACAATCTCTCCTGCAGCCCTATCTTAAAATTGGAACATCACCTTACAAGCATGAGCCATCAGATACTGCCTATCTATGTATGTATTTATGTACGTACGTAAGTATGTATGTATGCATATATATATGTATGTATATATGTGTATATGTGTGTGTATGCATTCATGCATGTGTATATATGTATATACGTGTGTGTGTGTGTGTTTTCTAACCATGTATAAAAAGAGGAAAGTTTACCTCAAAAGACAGTTGCAAAGAGAACTAACTGCAACCCAATCATCATTTTTGAGTTCCTCTCACTTTGCAAAAAAACAAAGAATCATTACGTTTATTTCTGTGGATGGTGTTGTGAGTGGAAGGATGAATGCAAATATTAAAAAAAAAACATTTGTCTCTATATTTGTATAAACCTTTAGACAAAAAAAGAAAAGATTCATGAAAACCATTTGGGATTCATCATTCAAAAATGGGTAGTTTTGAGTAAACCCAGAAAGCCCTTTTGGCTCAAGGATTGGGAGTGTTTTCATAGACACATGCATTGCTTTTGCATGTGGGAAATAGAGTAAAGTAGAGTAGAGTAGAGTAGAGTAGAGTAGAGTAGAGTAGAGTAGAGTAGA
>BLBF01000101.1:506058-518004 GCA_015471245.1 Laticauda colubrina
GAGTAGAGTAGAGTAGAGTAGAGTAGAGTAGAGTAGAGTAGAGTAGAATAGAATAGAATAGAATAGAATAGAATAGAATAGAATAGAATAGAATAAAATAACATAAAATAAAATAACAGAATTGGAAGGGACTTTGGAGGTCTTCTAGTTCAAATCCGAGCCTAGGCAGGAAACCCTATATCATTTCAGACAAATGGCTGTCCAATCTCTTCTTAAAAAATTCCAGTGTTGGAGGATTCACAACTTCTGGAGGCAAGTTGTTCTACTGATTAATTATTCTGTCAGGAAATTTCTCCTTAGTTCTAGATTGCTCCTCTCCTTGATAAGTTTTCACCCATTTCTTCTTGTCCTGCCTTCAGTTGCTTTGGAGAATAGCTTGATTCCCTTCGTCTTTGTGGCAGCCCCTGAGGTATTAGAACACTGCTATCATGTCTCACCTCGTCTTTCTTTTCATTAGACTAGACACCCAGTTCCTGCAACTGTTCTTCACATGTTTTGTCTTTGAGTCCCCTAATCATCTTTGTTGCTCTTCTCTGCACTCTTTCTAGAGTCTAACATCTTTTTTATATTGTGGCAAACAAAATTGAATGCATATTCCTAGTATGGCCTTACCAAGGCATTATAAAGTGGTATTAACACTTCATGTGATCTTGATTCTATCCCTCTGTTTATGCAGTCTGGAGCTGTGTTGGCTTTTTTTGTCAGCTACTGCACACTGCTGGCTCATATTTACATGGTTGTTCCCTAGGACTCTGAGATCCCTCCCATAGTTACTATAATGAGCAAGGTACCACATATACTGTACCTGAGAATTTGATTTTTCTTCCCTACACATAGAATCTTATTGTTTTCAGCACTGAATTTCACTTTGTTAAGCCCATGTCACACTGCCCAACGGATGCAAAAAGGACACAGCGGACGAGCAAAATGTTCCATCTGTTGTTATCCGCTCTCAAAAGGGGCAAAAATTTGCATAACCGGAGCGGATAACATGGACGCATGGAGGACGCAGGGTGGATGCAAAGTGGATGTGGAACGGAAGCCCAGTGGATGGAAGCAGATGGCAGTGGATGGCACATCCGCAGGGCTTCCGGGGGGCCTCAGCAAAGCAGATGCGGAATGGAAAGAGCAGAAGCAGAGCGGACACCGAACGGATAAAGCGGATGCACAGCGGAAGCCTAGCGGATGCACAGTGGAACCCTAATGGATGCCTGGCGTTAATTGCGCATGCGGGGAGGATGCATTGCGTCAACCCCGTGGATATAACGGAAGCAGCTCGGAAGCAGATCGCCATTCAGAGGAAAGACCTGCTGCCAGACACATCGACTGCCTTGCCTACCCTGCCTGCATGTCTGCCTGCCAGCCTTGCTGCCAGCCTCCCTGCCAGCCTTGCTGCCAGCCTGCCTGCAAGCCTTGCTGCCAGCCTTGGTGCCTGCCTCCCTGCCAGCCTTGGTGCCAGCCTTGGTGCCAGCCTCCCTGCCAGCCTTCCTGCCAGCCTTGGTTCCTGCCAGCCTCCCTGCCAGCCAGCAACCCCACAACCATGCGGAAGCATAGCAAGCCTCAGCCATCTGCTGCCAGCCCTTACAAGAGGGACAGGGCTACCATTCTGCCCCCTGGCCCTCACTCTGGTTCTGCTGGGGCTTCTGCAGCATGGGCTTGCTCTTCTGGGGCTGGGGCTTCTGCTGCTTCTGCTTCTGGAGGAGCTGATGACAAGCACTCCAGCAACAGCCATCTCCACAGCACCTGCACTCTTCACCCCTGAGACTGAGTTACTAAGAGGAGTGCCAGAGACTCATTTTTGTCTTATAGCTTGTTGTTAATAAAGTCTATTTTTGATTCACATACTTGCTTCATTTCTTTTTTTTAATAGTCTTGCTGGAAACTTTTAGAAATGGTTTGCCTTTGCTTGCTTTTGGGATGGGTAAGGATAGCTTTGGAATGGGTTAGGATACCTGTGGGATGGGTAATAGCTGTGGGATGGGTAACAGCTGTGGTATAGATAAACCTCCAGTGCAAGCATAGTGGGACTGTATGGTTCATCCTCCCAGGTGCCACACCTATGGCCCTTTATTATCAATAACGATATAATCAATCATCCACACATGTCAACATAAACACAACTCTTTATTAAATGCCCTGTTCATTGTAGGCCAACCAAACATACATGGCCCAATCTCATCCGTGTGATGAGACAGTCTGAAGGAAGCATCCATTAAGCATTTACCATCCTGTCTTGCCACTCCACTGCTCCAGCTGGGGAGTTGCACCACCAGGAGGTTGGGCTGCTTCTTCACCTCACGTGAGGCTCTGTTGGGGCCTTGCACATCCTCAGTGTCGATCAGGTTTTGCCCTTGTCCCCTTTCCCCAGGCTCCATGTCCCCATTGCCTTGTTGATGGTCCACAAGCCTGTTCTGCAAGACTGGGTAGCGGGTGCACATGAGATTGTGCAGGATGCAGCAAGCTTCCACGATCCTCCTCATGGTCTCTGGGTGATGCTGCATGGTGGTGAGAAGTACCTGGCACCTGTTGGCCAGGATGCCAAAGGCGTTCTCCACCACCCGCCTTGCCCTGAACAGCCTGTAGTTGAAAATCCTCTCTTCAGGGGTGAGGTATTTGGAGGTGTAGGACTTCATGAGGTAGGTTGTAAGGGAGAAGGCGTCATCCCCCACGATGAAGTAGGGCACATCTTGCTTGTCATTGGGCAGCAGGTCTGGATCTGGGAAGCCCACCATGATGTTGCCTTCCAGCTCCTCCTTGAGGTGACTGGCGTTGTATACCTGGGCATCTGAAGATGAGCTGTTGCCTGAAGCATCGATGTACATGAACTTGTAGTCAGCATTGATCATGGCGAAGAGGATGATGCTGAAGAAGCCCTTGTAGTTGTGATAAGTGGACCCTGACTTGGCTGGCGCTTTGCACGCCACGTGCTTGCCATCGATGGCTCCAACGGTGTGGGGGAAGTTCCACTTCTGATACCTCTGCTCTGCAACTTTCTTCCATCCTTCTTCAGTGGAAGGGCACTGGAGGAGCTCCTCCTTGTATTCTTTGATGATGTACTGCACCACTTCTCTGACAACAAAGCTAATGGTGCTGGGTCGCACCCTCCAGCCGTACTGCATGCTCCTGTAGGTGGTCCCTGAGGCCAGGTGGCACAGAGTGAGTTCCACCTTGATCCTAGGTTCCAGGCTGGGCGGGAAGTTGGTGTTTGTCTTGGTCAACCTGGGTGTCAGGTGCTGCACAACTTCGTCAAACATGGCTGGAGGCATCCTCATGAAGTTCTGGAACACCCGAATGTCTTCGCTCCTGAGCTCCACCATCAGCTTGTTGTACAGTCCGTCCTCTGCTCCTCTGGTGTACCATCTTTGGACCCAGACTTTTTTGGGGGGCCTCCTTTTCTTCCCATAGTAGAGTTCACAGAGCCTGTAGATGGTTTTGCACTGTTGCAGAAGGATGGTGGCTGCCGAAAGGACTTTGTCACAATCCACGGTGGACATGACTGGATGCTGTGGAAGAGGAAGAGGCAGATGAAGGCTGCAGAGGTCTGCACCGCTGGGCTGCTGTTTTGAAAGTGAGATGCAGGTGAGTTGCTCCCCCCTTTTATAGGCAGTATAGGTTTTCCACTAGGCATCCTCTAGGCATCCTCTAGACATCCTCTAGAAATCCTTAATATCTGAGATAGGTCCCCTCTGCGAACGTTTTTTCCGTTTTAAATGCTTTGTTTCCATTCTGCATCTGCTAGGCATCCGTTCTGCATCCGTTCCGCTTCCTCCCTGCGTCCGGGCGGATGCGAGTTGCGCGGATGCACAGCGGACGCCTAGCGGATATTGCAGATGCGTAACGGATGCGTAACAGATGCGTAGCGGATGCAGAACGGACAAACTGGATACATTTTCTGCGCAAAAGTTTTGGGCAGCCCAAAACTTTCGGAGCGGATGAAACGTCAATAGACGGATGCTGGACGGATAGAGAGGAAGCCAAACGGAGGCAGTGAGTACATTGCATTTTCCAACGGATGGCAACATTTTTTGTCCGTTTTACATCCTCTTTGCATCCGTTGGTTCAGTGTGACATCGGCTTTAGATAGTGCTCAATGTTCATGTCTGTATAGGTGGAAGACTTTGCTATCTTGTAGGATTCTTTCATGATTAATGCATGTATCTGCAGAACTTCATTCAATGGGGCAGGGTTGGGAAAAGTCAGGTGAGTGATTGAGATGGCATTGTCATACATCTTGTCCTTAGCTAAATGGGAAATATCTGTAACCACAGCAATATTCATCCTTGTGAAACTCAGGAAACAAATGGAGTGATCCAGTTCTGAAATTCCATCTTTAGATCTCTAGACATTTGTTTCATTCATTGTCAGCCTTACAAAGTAGCCCAGATGAGTCTAGTCTATTTAATTGTAAAGTTTCTTTAACAGAATCTTATAATTCTGAAAGATTTCAGTTCTCTTTTCCTGTCCAATGCCCAAATTAGAGAAGGTCTCTTTCTTTTTTAATGTTTTTTTTTATTTAAAAGATTAAAATACCAAGCGAGAAAAATAACAAAGACAAAACAAGCTAGAATGTGAATTAAAATGTCAAAAACCAAAAACATCTCATCCTTTCTAGTTAAACATCAGAAGATATATTGCAACAATAATAGGATTATAACCCTTGTAAAACAGGTTCAAAAGTAATAAACTTTTACATCTATTTGTAACCCAATTTGACTGGTCATACACTGTATATATGAAGAAAGAATAGAACAACAAGTTAAACAAAGTTAAAGTTTAAGGCCCTCTGTTAACAATCTGTTAATGTAATTTATACATAGAGTATCTACAATGGTTACATATCAGGGAGTGTCTCTTCCAAGCTTCTTGCCCCATCCACATTCCTGCTGTACATCTAGGACAATACACCATGGCCAATTTGTCATGGTCAATTCACCATGGCGAACTCTCTACAGTCAACTCAACATAGCCAATTTGCTGCAGGACAAATTACCATGGGACAAGAGTTACATTAATATTGAAGAAATAATGGAATAAAATAGTTAAAGAAAGGATGCAAAAGGAGCGACAAAATGAAATGTGAATGACAAAAATTAAAATATTTTTTTAAAAAATATTTTAAATGATTAAATTGAATTGTTGAATTTTCCTGCAGTGAGTTGGCTCTGCCTAATTGTCCAATTTTGTCCTGCTGCAGGCTGAACTTCCTTTTATCTGACCATGTGCTTAGTTGTGTCTTGTTGGCCAAAATTTAAGCAGGATTGAATTTCTTTACAACTTGAATCAGAAACTGATAGGTAATTCTATAATTACAGATCAGGTTACAAAGTTGGGGAACCCCCCCCCCCCAAATCTCAGAAAATGGAAATAGCAAACCACATCAATATTCTGTATCATCAGAAATCAAGATCAACAGAAAATGCATTCTACTTTATTTTCAGGCAGGAGGCAATTGAGATTTAGGGAATTATAAAGCCTAATGGGAAACTAATTCACTGCATGATGAAGGTGTAAGTCATATTGATTTAAGTGCAACTAATTCCAAGATTTGCACATACAGAAATTGAATCAAAATACTTCTGTCACAATTATGAATGAACAAAGCGGGCAGGTAGTCAATCAAGAAAGAGGAAGTGTTTCAAGCATATCAAGCTTGGCCTGAAAATGAAAAAAGAGGAAAGGAAGATAATTTTGTCTCAGAACTTATAGAAAAGAGATATAGAAAGTCTCTTGGGGAAGGAAGCTCTTCAATGACCTGTTGAGTGAAAATGCGGAAGCAGCAGAAGGAAACCATCAAGCAAACAGTTGAAACCACACTTTCCTTTTTTGTAAAGTGAAGAATGTCAATTTCTTAAGGGCCTGTCAAATAGGCTGATGGATGCAAAACGTATATAAAAAGGACACAGCGGATGAGAAAATGTTCCATTCGTTGTTATCCACTCTCAAAAGTGCCCCGAATTTGCATAAGCAGAGCGGACAACATGGAAAGGAACAGATGGGGAGAGGATGTAGCCAGGATGTAAAGCAGATGCTCCACGGAAGCCTAGTGGATAGAAGCGGATGGAAGCGGATGGCACATCCGTGGGGCTTCTGGGGGAGCACAGCGAAGTGGACGCGCAACAGAAGGAACAGATGCAGAGCGGAAGCCTAGCGGATGCCTAGCAGATGCCTAGTGGATGCAGAACGTTCACTGCGCATGCGGGGAGGATGCATTGCGTAAGCCCCACAGATATAAAGGGAAGCAGCTCACAAGCAGGTCACCATTCAGAGGAAAGACCTGCTGCCAGACACAGCTCCAGCCAGCCAGCCAGCCAACAACCATGGGGAAGAAGAGAAAGCCTCTGCCATCTACTGACAGCCCTGGCAAGAGGGACAGGGCCACCATCCCACCCCCTGGACCTGACTCTGCTTCTGCTAGGGCTTCTGCTGCTTGGGCTGACTCTTCTGGTGCTGGAGCTTCTGCTGGCACTTATCCTGGTGCTGGGGCTTCTGCTGGTGCTGACTCTGCTGGCACTGCTCCTGGTGCTGGTGTTTCTGCTGGTGCTTACTCTGCTGGCACTGCTCCTGGTGCTGGTGCTTCTGCTGGTGCTTACTCTGCTAGTGCTGCTCCTGGTGCTGGGGCTTCTGCTGGTGCTTACTCTGCTGGCGCTGCTCCAGGTACTGGTGCTTCTGCTGGTGCTTACTCTGTTGGTGCTGCTCCTGGTCCTGCTGGTCCTACTGGTCCTGCTGTTGCTCCTAGTGCTCCTGGTCCTGCTGGTGCTGCTGGTGCTCCTGGTCCTGCTGGTCCTGCTGAACCTGCTGGTGCTACTGGTGCTTACTCTGCTGATGCTGATACTGGTGCTGCTGGTGCTGCTGGTGCTGCTGGTGCTGCTGGTACTGCTGGTGCTGCTGGTGCTGCTGGTCCTGCTTTTGCTGCTACTGTTGTTGTTGCTGCTGCTGCTGCTGCTGCTGGTGTGGTGGAGCATCCCCTAGAACCTCGAAGCCCCTCTGATGAGGGCCCAGATGGCCCTGCCAGAGGGAGGAAGAGGCATACGTGAGAATGAGAATGGGAGAGGAGGCAGTACTCCATCAAAGAGGAACATGAGGATGAGGTGCTGGAATGGCTGAGGGAGAATGAGTATCTTTGGCGGAAGGGACACATGCTCTATCGAGACACCAAAAGGAAGCAGGCTGCTTGGAGAGAGAAGGCGGAGAGCCTGGGCTACACTTCGGAAGTGCTCCTTGGCTGGTGGAACCACATGCACACTTGGTACGGGAAGCTGCACCTCAAGAAATCTGGCCAGGCCACGGTCAAGCTGATGGACTGGGAGACCTACATGATGGCCAAGTGCAGCTTCTTGGAGGGTGAGATCCACCACCGAGGAGCAGCCCCTGTGACAACCCTCTCTCTCAGGCAGCGCGCAGAGAGCCAGTCCTCTTCTGGCCAAGAGTCAGCTCCTGTGTCCAGGCAGGTATCTGTGGAGCGTGCCACGATGGAGACCCCCCGGACAGCTGTACTCCTCGTGGCGGAGCGTGTGGAGGACTCCCTGATGCAGTGGGAGCAAGGAGAGGGCACTTCCACTGGAGACCAACCCACACCCACCCCCAGCTCCACCTCCACAGAAAGCAGGCAGAGAGGCAGACCGAAGGGCCAGAGCCATATTGTCCTAATGGAGATCAGGGACACCATCAGAAGCAGCGTAGATCTCCTCTCTCAGCTGGTACACACCGAAATACCATTCTCCAACCACAAGCCCTTCCTCACCTACGTCAACCAGACCCTTATGGACATGTTCGAATCCCAGTACCAGGTAATCAAGGATCACTGGTCTTCTTCACAGGACAGGATCACTGGTCTTCTTCACAATCCTCTAGACCCAGCTGAACCTGCTCCGACCCAGTCCAGGTCTGCTCCTCCATCCCAGGTGATGTCACTGCCCTTCCAAGGCTTTCCACTGGCCCTCACCTACCAAGGCTATGGCTACCAGGAGCTCCAGCAGAACAGGCAGCCCTTCCCAGTCCAGGCACAGGTACATCAAATGCCACCGGTACCACCGATGCCACTGATGCCACCAATGCCATAGATGCCACCCACGCCACAGATGCCACCCATGCCACAGATGCCACCCACGCCTCAACTCGCTCAGCTGCAGACCAGACAGCCCCACTACACTCCTCCTTCCTCCACCCCACAGCCAAGCCCAGCCTCAGAACATCTGTCATCGATATTGGGGCTGACACCCTATGTCCTGGAGGAAGGGGCTCTCAACATTACAGGACTGAGCCAGGTCTCTGAGAGCTTCCTCCACACACCATCCCCTGTTGTCCTCTCAGGGCCAGGCACCCCAATGGAGATTCAGACCAGCACTCCAGCAGTAGCCACCTCCACAGCACCTGGACCCTTCACCCCTGAGACTGGGCACGCCTCAGAGTGACTGAGAAGAGTGCCAGAGACTGGCACTCCACCTGTTGACTTTATCTTTGCTTGGGACACTTGGGTCATTTTGGTTTTACAGCTTGTTATTAATAAAGATTATCTTTGCTTCACACACTTGCTTCATTTATTTTAGTCAATAAAGTCTTGGTGGAACCTTTTAGAAATGTTTTAAGCCTTTGCATGCTTGTGGGATGGGTAAGGATAGCAGTGGGATGGGCAGGGATACCTGTGGGATAGGTAAGGATAGCTGTGGGATAGATAAACCTCCAGTGCAAGCACAGTGGGACTGTATGGTCCACCCTCCCAGGTGCCACACCTATAGCCCTTTATTATCAATAACAATGTAATCATTCATCCACACATTTCATCATAACCACAACTCTTTATCAAATGCCCTGTTCATTGTAGGGCCACTCAACATACATGGCACAATCGCATCAGTGTGATGAGACAGGCTGGAGGAAGCATCCATTAAGCATCTACCATCCTGTCTTGCCACTCCACTGCTCCAGGTGGGGTGTTGCACCAGTGTTTCAGGAGGTTGCGCTGCTTCTTCCCTTCACATGAAGCTCTCTTGGGACGTTGCACATCCACAGTATCTATCAGATTTCACCCTTGCCTCCATTCCCCAGGCTCCATGTCTCCATTGCCTTGTTGGAGGTCCACGAGCCTGTTCTGCAAGACTGGGTAGCGGGTGCGCATGAGATTGTTCAGGATGCAGCAAGCTTCCACGATCCTCCTCACGGTCTCTGAAATGCACGAGGGTCCTCATTCCTCAGCTCCACCATCAGCTTGTTATACAGTCCATACTCTGCTCTTCTGGCAATCCATCTTCGGACCCAGACTGTTCTTGGCCACCTCCTTTTCTTCACGTAGAACAGGTGAAAGAACCTGTAGATGGCTTTGCACTGTTGTAGAACGATGGTGGCTACCAAAAGGAGTGTGTGATGATCCATGGTGGAGATGACTGGATGCTGTGGAAGAGCAAGAGCAAGATGACGGCTGAAGAGGTCTGCACAGCAGGGCTGCTGGACTGAAAGTGAGATCCAGGTGAGTTCCTCCCCCTTTTTATAGGAAATATAGGTTTTCCACTCGGTGTACTTTTGCATCCTCTAGGCATCCTGCAGACATCCTAAATATCTGAGATACGTCCCTATGTGAACATTTTTTCCATTTTAATGCTTTGTATGCGAGCTGCATCTGCTTTCATCCTTTCTACGTCCGTGCTACTAATGCTTTGTGTCTGTTCTGCATCTGTTTCGCTTCCTCCCTGTGTCCGTTTCCGCTGGAGCGGATGCGAGTTGCGCAGATACGCAGCGGAAGCCTAGCAGATATAGCGGACGCCTAACGGATGACGACGGATGTAGAACAGATGTTCCCCATATGCGTTGCAGATGCAGAACGGACGTGTTGGATACATTTTCCTCTCAAAAAGTTTTGTGCAGCTCAAAACTTTTTGAACGGATGAAATGTCAGTAGACGGATGCTGGGCAGATAGAGAAGATGAAAAACAGAGGCAGTGAATACAGAACGGAAGCATCGCGTTAACCAACGGATAGCAAGTGTTTCTCTTCATTTTAAATCCTCTTTGCATCTGTTGGTGCTGTGTGACACTGCCCTCTTTTGCAAATCAGATAGAAGAGGGCCATCAGGTTAAAGGTCTGAAAAAACGTTCATTATGCGGGAAATAAAAAAGGACTTGGGATAATATTTCTGATCTCCAGTAGTTGTCCAGAATTTCCAGCCTAAAAAGAATGAGCTCAATAGCCCATCTCAGGAAATTAAGAAAAATGAAGCAATGCAATCTATTTATTCATTGGTACCAGCGTCTATAAATATTCTTTTTGCAAACATTTAATTTATCCATTTAATTGATAAAAATGATTGCTATAAAATAAGAGACAGACATCACAATCTCCGGAAATTAAAATATCTTATATTTTAATATATTAACTTAAAATATAATATATTTTAAGTTCTAGAGATCATGATTGAATAAATATCAACAGTTATTGAATAGCAAATTGGAAAATGGCATTATTGGGGTGTGAGGGGTATGGAAGGTTCATACCTGTAGATTGAATTGATGAAGGTTGAAGTGCAGAATGAAGATACAAATTTGAAATTTTGAAAGCTGTTTTTTAATTAGAAAAGAAATGTGCAGAACAGCTCAGTGAAATGGGCAGTTTTTGCTTGGCTTTACATATACTTCCTCTCACTGTGTATCCAGCCAGCACAGTAACAGACTGCTGTGTTGTCTGGTTTGAGGCTGTTCATTTGCAGATACAGATGGCTTTTGGCATTGTCCCTGGAGATGGTAAAGCTTTGTCAGAATAGTTAATTTGTCAGAATAGTTAATATATGAAGTCAACCTATGTGCCACCCATTTCAGTCCTTTCCCTGGAGCCTGTATCACCAAATCATCTAATAGTCACTGAAAGTGAATCCAGAGGCTTGACAGGAGAGATGGAAGGACTCTCCAGGTATTCTTACATCCCCTCCAGATTCCACCAACTGAACCTCAGATTGGACACCTAGAAAGTTTGCTTGATAAGAAATCCCGGAGATAAACACAAGGAACTGAGGAATAACCCCTCTCTTTGGAGGTGAAAATAACATCTGTGAGGACAACTAACAAGGATAGGAGGTTCAGCCAGAGTGCCATTATTGGTTGTTCAAAAGATTGGAAGATTCTTAAAAATGAGAAAGAAATCCTTTCAGACAAGGATTCAACTTTTGAGATATTGAGGGTATCAGGAGAACAGACTGATATGGTTCCTTTGAACAGGAAACTGTCACTGAATTTACATATACCTCAGGATAAAAGAGACACAGGGAGCTTTGACCTACTTGAGTGTCTTCATTCTACTTTTTAAACATAATAAAGAAAAAATAAATTATCTCAATCCATTCATGTGAATTCATGAAGAACAAGAAACTAGAAGCTAATAGCATACTATGTGCTCTTCTGATTGTTTTATTTTATTTATTCCAGTTTTCAGACAACAGAAACCTGAAAAAAAGAAATAAATTATCTCAATCCATTCATGGGAATGCATATAATTTCTTCAGACAAAAGCCAAGAAGTTTTTTACATTTTCTCCTTTGCTGTCTCTAACTGTGATTCTCCTTCACAGTAAATAGTTGGCTGAGTCTAAAGCTCTCAGGGACTTCATTGTCAAATAATATTCATTGCAGGAGTCATTGACACATATGATCAACTTTGGAGGTATGAGGTATAGTATGTACTCCACCATCATCCCAGGCTATCTCCTCCACCCATTCCAGTAGAATAAATATTAACTTGGATTAAGTATGAAATTGAGGTGTGGAACTCATTATATGAAAAATTGAATGAATGGAGGTTGAATTCATTTCATAAATAACAGAGGCTTGTTCCTATAGCTTGAATGGATGAAGTTTGAAGTTCGGAATGAAGGGAGAATCCAAATTAATAAAACAGTTTTTTTTTTTTAAATTAGAAAAGAAATTTGCAGAGCTGCTGTTTGAAATGGGTGGTTTTTGCTTGGCTT
>BLBF01000101.1:518014-530417 GCA_015471245.1 Laticauda colubrina
GAAATTTGCAGAGCTGCTGTTTGAAATGGGTGGTTTTTGCTTGGCTTTACATATACTTTCTCTCACTGTGTTTCTTGCACAGTAATAGTCTGCTGTGTCCTCTGATTTGAGGCTGTTCATTTGCAGATACAGCTGGATTTTGGCATCATCCCTGGAGATGGTGAAGCACCCCTTCACTTTGTCAGAGTAGTAAATATATGTAGACCATATCTGTGCTACCCATTCCAGTCCTTTCCCTGGAGCCTGTCCCACCAACTCAAATAATTGCTGCTGAAGGTGAATCCAGAGGCTTGGCAGGAAAGATGGAGGGATTCTCCAGGTCTTCTCACATCTCCTCCAGACTCCACCAACTGGACTTCAGATTGGACACCTAGAAAGAAAAGTTTGTGTAATAAGACCTCCTGCATGTAAACACAAGAAACTGAGTAATAAGAGGGAGAAGGCGGAGCTACGTCTCGGTGTTACAGCTGCGATCTCGGGGCTCTGAGATCTCAACTGATATTTTTGCCTCTGGTCGGTTCTAACGGACCTAAACCGTCCCGTAGAGACGGGGATTGTGAAGGGCATAGTCCCAGGATCACAGAGACATCGCAAAATCTCTGGTTTGATCCGGGAGAAGCCCTTTTGCTGGAAGCAGAAAGACAGCCTCTAAAGCTGCTGAAGTCGGGACAACTCCGGAAAGAAAGGGATTTAAATGAGCATGTATCGGTTGGGTGAGAAATTCTTTTGCATTATAAATTGATTAAGACTTGAAAGGACATCCTGAACAAAGAAGAAATCTGTGGCTTTATTTTTCTTTTGACTGAACCTGGGTTGAGCGGCGTTTAAGTGATGTCAAATTGAGACTTGGATTATTATTTTTTTCTTATTTTCTTTGAGGACTTTAAGGTGACTTTGTAGGTAACCGGATTGAATTTTCTCTTATATATATTTTTATTTTTCACTTGATTTTTATTTTTTATCTTTTTAACTTTCTTTTTAGGATACAGGCTCCCTTTGACTATCTTTTTCTTTTGTTTGAGTTCTTTATAAACATTTTTTCTTCTGGCTGGGGGGGGAAAGAGTATTTAGAGATGCTGTAACACTGCCATCTAGAGGCTTGAAAATATTTTATTTGAATTGGGGAGAAAAGTACTTCTTTTCAAGGACATTTTAATGTGATAAGATAGAGGGAGAATACAGTAAAATATTATTACAGGTGCTCTCTTGGACTCTTATCAATATCTCAACATTTGAGGTTTGGCTTTGAAGCTGCTGGAGAAGACAGTCATAATAAGAGCCTTGGATAAAGAAATAAAGTGCAGTGTACAGTGCATATATATATATATATATATATATACTTTTGAAACACCTACTCGCCAGCCTTTTTGGTTAATTTTAATTCTAGCATTTTTGCTTTTTATTTCAAAGGGAAAGCCTCAGAGTTTTTTCTTTTTTCTTCTCTTTCTTTGCTTCTTCCATCTATTTTAATTGGATTAGGGTCTAGAAGAACCTGAAGACCTTTCTTTTTCCTTTTTCCTTTTTTCTTTTTTGGCTTTGGGCTTTTTAATATTGGATTTTTTCTTTTTCTTTTTGATTTTTTGGACTATATTTGGTTACTATACCAGCTGGATTTAAAGTCAAAGAGAGCTTGAAGACTTGGAAATATTAAAATGAGCAGGAAGCCAAAATCATTCGGCGTTTTTGCTTCTACCTCTGCTTCCCCACCACTTGAAGGACAACTTTCAATTCAGACAACGTTGAAGCAAGATAAGGAACAAGAAAAAGTAAATTTACAGATGATTATGCAAGGAATTCAAGATATTAAGATAAAAATAGATACCATGGACAAAAAAATAGAGAAATCTGATGAAAATTTTAAACAGATGATGGGAAAATATGAGGAGAGATTCCAAAAAATTGAGGAAGAAGGAAAACAAAGAGAGGAGAAGATTGGAAATATTGACACTAGATTAACAGTGATAGAACAAGAAAAAAATGGGATGTTGAGGTGGGAGATGGAAAGATCAGAATTTTATCTTAGATTTCAAAATATAGAAGAGGAAAAAGGAGAAAACTTGGCTGTGATAATGATAGAAATATTGGCAGATCTTCTGGAAATTACTGAGGAAAAAATGATGGACGGAGTAGATGAGATATACCGAGTTTATACAAGATATGCGATGAGAAATAAACTACCAAAGGAAGTACATATTAGATTTACTAAAAAATCCATCAGAACACAAATACTACAAGTGGCAAGAGAAAAAGTATTGAAATATAAAAGCAAAGAGATTGTAGTTTTAAAACAAATACCTAGAAGAGTGAGAGAGATGAGAAGAGAATATCGATTTTTGACCAAAATGCTACTGGAAAATGAAGTGAACTACAGATGGCTGATACCAGAAGGACTAATTTTTACGTGGCAAGAGCAGAGACATAGAATTGACTCGATTGAAAAAGCAGAATTTTTTTATGCAGAATTTTTTGGAAGAAAAAAAGAGGAGGCAGAGAAAGAGATCTCATTAATTGAGCTTCTGGAGGAACAACTGGAGACTGAAAAAGAGAAAGGAGTTGTAGGTGGACAGGTAGACAGTAAAGAACAACGTGAAGTGAGAGCTACGAGAGTTGTTAGACCTAAATATAAAACATAATCATGGAAGAAAAAAAACTGATTACAATGAATATAAATGGACTTAACTCAGCTGTTAAAAGAAGGAAAACTTTTCACAAATTAGAGAAATTAAAATTTGATATAATTTGCTTACAAGAAGTTCATATTAAAAAGCAACATGAGCATTTGTTAGTACAGCCAAAATTAGGGAAAATATTTACTTCTTTGATTCAATGTAAGAAAAGAGGAGTGGTTCTCTATATTAAAGAAGATATTCCAGCAAAACTGATCTACACGGATGAAGATGGAAGAGTATTAATGGTGGAAATAATGGATAATAATAAAAAAATACTCTTGATTGCAATTTATGCTCCGAATGATAAACAAGAAGAGTTTTATAAAAAACTACATATGGAAATAATTAGACTGGACTATGTTAACATAATCATGATGGGAGATTTTAATGGAATTGTGGACAATAAATTGGACTATATAACAACAACAACAAAACAAAATAGAAAGATTCTCCCTAAATCTTTTTTTAAAATGACAGATGAATTAACCTTAAAAGATATTTGGAGGGAAAGAAATGTTAAAACTAAACAATATACTTTTTATTCTAATAGACATTTATCATGGTCCAGGTTAGATATGATTTGGATCTCAACAGAATTAATATCTACTATTCAAGAAACAAATATTGAAATAAGTACTTGGGCAGATCATAGTCCAATGACAATTAAATGGAAGGGACAAAAAAAAAGATCGAGATGGACATTAAACAATACCATTTTAAAGGAGAAAGATTTTATACAATGGATGGAGAAGGAATTGGTCTTTTTTTTTAAAGAAAATAAAAAAGAAGATACCTCAATACAGAATGTTTGGGATACAATGAAGGCATATGTAAGAGGTTTGATAATAGACTATACAAGAAAAAAGAATATTAGGAAAAGACAAACCTCTAAGGCCTTGGAAGATGAATATATAAGACTTGAAAAAGAATTACAGAAAATACCACAGAAAAAAGATATTAAATTGAAACTGGATGTAATTAAGCATAAAATGGAATTAATAGAGAAAGAAGAACTGGCACAGAAAATTAGAAATTCTAAACAGAATTATTTTGAAGATGCAAATAAACCAGGTAGATGGTTAGCATATAAACTGAGAAAGGAGAAGGAATCAAGAAAAATATTGAAACTAATAAATGATCAAGGTCAAGTTTGTTGTGGTAATAAGGAGAAAAAGGAAATTATTCGAGATTATTATGGACAACTATATAAACAAGAGAATATTGATGAGAAAAAAATTAAACAGTATTTACAGAATGCTAACTTACCGAAGATACCTAAAGAGACTGAAGAAATGTTAGAAAGCAATATAACAATGATGGAACTAAATGAAGCATTTAAAAGACAAAATAATGGGAAAGCACCAGGTCCAGATGGGCTTCCGGCAGAATTCTATAAAAAATTTCAAGAATCATTGAACACTCCATTGTTAGAAATTATGAATGAAGTTATGTTAAAAAAGATGACACCCAAAACATGGTCAGAGGCTTATATTACACTTATTTTAAAGGAAGAGGCTGACCCGTTGCAAATTAAGAACTATAGACCTATTTCCTTATTGAATGCAGATTATAAAATCTTTGCTTCAATCTTAGCAGAAAGACTGAAAAAATATTTAAATAATTTTATCCATCCAGATCAAAATGGATTTCTACCAAAGAGACAAATTAGAGACAACATGAGAGTAATTTTGGATACCTTGGAATATTATGAGGCTCATCCTGAAAAACAAATGGCTTTGATATTCCTAGATGCTCAAAAAGCATTTGACAACGTGAACTGGAGATTTATGTTATTATTATTGGAACAGATGGGCTTTGCCAGAAAATTTATTCAAGCAATAGAAGCCATATATAATAAACAGACAGCAAAGGTAATGATGGAGGGAGAATTTACAGATCTTATTAATATAAGAAGAGGTACAAGACAAGGATGTCCCCTATCTCCTTTGTTATTCGTATTAACTTTGGAAGTGTTGAATAGAAATATTAGAGATGACAAAAATATAAAAGGAATGAAAATTAAAAAGGAAGAATTTAAACTACAAGCTTTTGCTGACGATTTAGCTTTTATTCTGGAAGACCCGTTAGAAACCGCTCCAAAGTTATTGGAAAAGGTAGAGACATATGGTGAGATGGCTGGCTTGAAAATAAATAAAGATAAAACAAAGATTTTGACAAAAAATATGTTGTTGAGACAAAGAGAAGAACTGACAGATCTTTTGAAAATTCAAATTACAAACAAGGTTAAGTATCTGGGGATATATTTGACAGCAAGATGTAGCACATTAAAAGAGAATAATTATATTAAACTTAAACAACAGATAATTACAGATTTGAAGAAATGGGAAAATTTACAATTGTCATTAATAGGGAGAATTTCAACAATTAAGATGAATATTTTACCTAGAATTTTATTTCTCTTTCAAACAATACCAATTAGATTTGGAAAAGACTATTTTGAAGATTTAAATAAAACTATGTTGAAGTTTATATGGCAAGGTAAAAAAGCGAGAATAAAGCTAAAACTTTTGCAAGATGCTAGAAATAGAGGAGGTTTTGGCCTGCCTAATTGGGAATTGTATTATCAAGCTGCAAGTTTGATGTGGGTCAAAGAATGGATAACATTAAGAAAACATAGATTGTTGACATTAGAAGGACATGATTTACTGTTGGGCTGGCATGCTTTTTTATGGTACAAGGGAACTAAAACACAGGGGTATTTCAGAAGACATTATATACGGGAGTCTTTGTGGTTAAATTGGGAGAAGATAAAAAAACA
Organism: Laticauda colubrina; assembly: GCA_015471245.1. Taxonomy (NCBI): domain Eukaryota; kingdom Metazoa; phylum Chordata; class Lepidosauria; order Squamata; family Elapidae; genus Laticauda; species Laticauda colubrina. The sequence continues at coordinate 523,463 of BLBF01000101.1, forward strand.
ATGTTATTTGAAAATTCCAATTTGGTTATCGACTATTGAAGCATTTTCCTATCCTATGATCTATAAAAAGGAACAAACAGTTAGATATGGGGAACTGTTGGATGAAAAGGGTGGACTTAAAACGATCCAAAATTTAGAGGAACAAGGTATAAGGATGAATTGGTTTTCATATGCGCAAATACACTCAAGATATCTTGAAGATTTTAAAACGGAAGGATTCTATGATAAACAGACTGATTTAGATAAGATATTGATGGGTACTGATGAGAAAGTGATTAAAAAGTTATATGGTTATTTATTGGGAATTAAGCTAGAGGAAGAACAAGTTAAAGAAACTATGATTGCATGGGGGAAGAATTTTGGATATGGAATTGATTTAGAACAATGGCAAAAATTGTGGTCTCAAAATTATAAAATGACAATGTCAATAGCATATAAAGAAAACTTGTATAAGATGTTTTACATGTGGCACCTTCCCCCGACAAGAATAGCAAGAATGTTCAAGAATAAATCTGAAAAATGTTGGAAATGTCATCAGATACCTGGCTCATACTATCATATGTGGTGGACTTGTGAGAATGCTAGAAAATATTGGACTAAAATTCACATGTGGTTGGAAAAAATGACAAAGAAACACATAGACTTGAAGCCAGAGATCTTTTTATTGGAAATTTTACCTGATATATATAATAAAGACTTGAAATATTTGATCGTAAATGTATTAACGGCGGCTAGGATTGTATTTGCTAAAAACTGGAAGAATGAGAAAATACCATTGCAGGAAGAAATTATTAAGAAAATATTGGAATGTGCTGAGATGAGTAGATTGACATTTGAAATTAGAGAACAAGAAGATAAACAATTTTATGCAATTTGGGGTTTTTTTTATCAATGGTTAGATGATAAAATACAATAATAGAGCATTAATATTATATATATGAAGAGTTTTTTTAGGATTGATTTGTTATGATTATACGACAAATTATAGAATAAATTGTTTGAAGTATTGTTATCTCGCAAAGCATGAATGATTAAAAGTATAGTCAGAAAAAAGATTTTTTTATTTTTATTTTTTTCTTTAGTAATATTAGAATATGGATTGATAATATGAGTGGTTATGCAATATAATTGTAATTGACACTATAAAATGAATGCACAAAACTGATGAACCAACCGATACACCGGAAGTATATATGAGAGTAGATGTTTTTAATGTTTTGTATGTTTGTTTGTTTGTAGAAAATTAATAAAAACTTTAATAAAAAAAAAAAAAAAAGAAACTGAGTAATAAGCCCTTTCTTTGGAGGGAAAATAATACCTCTGAGGACAATTAACAAGGACACGAAGTTCAGCCAGAGTGCCATTATTGCTTCTTCAAAAGATTGGAGGATTTTGACTTATGGGAAAACATTCAGACAAGCACTCAACCTTTGAGTTTTTGAGTGCAGCAGGAGAGCAGGATAACATGGTTCCTTTGAACAGGAAGCTGACACTGAATTTATATAGCCCTCAGAATAAAAGATACATGTACTGCTTTGACCTTTTAGAATATCTTCATCTTCCATTTTAGACATGACTGAAAATGCCCCAGTGACAGTTAAAGTGTATTTATTTTCTTGATTTTGTCAGATGGAAAAGTCATACCTTGAAAATTCAACGTGATGTATCAGTTGAACATTTGTGGAATATTAAAGCTGGTAAATAACCAATTCTCTACTTCTCTGCATAATGGAGTTGTAAATAATATTTAGTGGAACTATTTCCTACATTTGCAACTAAAAAAATGCAATCAAAATTGAAACCCATGTTTTAGACACAGTCTCCTGCATTAACCCCTATCAAGGATGCAATTTCTTGCCTTGTAGCCATTTTTAGATGCTTTTCTAGATGTTATTTTTGTAGGTTGAAATCTATAGTATCTATCCATCTTTTTCTTGCCTCCAATTTATTTTTTATACAAACATTGAAGCAAAAGACATTACTTACATTTTTGTATTTTCTGAAAAATCACCCAAACTCCTGTCACTCTAACAAAAAGGAGGAATTAGACAAACCAGTCCACATGGTTTAATAAAGGAATCAGAATTTTATTAAGATTACCAGAAGTGAACATTCAACTGTTAAGTGCAAATCCTGAACAAATTTGTTGTTGAATGATGATGATGATGATGATGATGATATCCATTCAGTCATGTCCAAACCTTGTCATTTCTATGGGCAAGGTTTCTCCACATCTTCCAATCTTGCATTGCCAGAGTTTTTCTATATTCTGGCTGATATCAACTTTCATGGTCTCCAGCCATTGTGTTCCTTGGTGGTCTAGTTTTCTGTTCTGTATGCAAATTGGGTTACTCCAAAACATGCAAATCTGATTGGTCAACTAAAGTAAGCATTGGATTGGTTCACTAAGAACCAATCCAAATAAAGTAAAAAAGGCGGTAAATTCGAACAGCTGCCATTGGTTACAAGCCGGCAGGCTAGCCTGTATAAAAGGCTGCCGCTAAGTCGGCCAACCGTTCCGTTTTACTGACTCCTTTGAATAAAGATTTTATTTGTTGGAACCCGGTCTACCTCGTGTTTTTCTGAACAAAACACTGGCGATGAAGGTGGGATAGTCCTGAACACGAAAACTGCACGCGGTGATAAGAAGCCCAGATGACAACAAAGATGCCTGGAAACAACGCACCGCCCACACCCTTCAACCCCAACGAAGAGGATTGGGATTCCTATGCAGACCGCTTCCAGATGTATCTGGAAAGCAATGAAATGGAAGGAATTTCAGAGCAATGTAAGAGAGCTGTGTTCCTAACACACTGTGGGCCAATGGTTTTCAAGATGGCAAAGGCTCTCGCGAAGCCTCAAGATGTCAAACAACTAACGTGGCCAGAATTGCAACGAATTCTCAAAGCACACTACGCTCCGATGGTGTCAAACTTAATAAAGCAACACGAATTCTACAGGAGAGACCAGAGAGAGGAAGAGACCGTCGCCGATTTCATTGCTGCACTTCGACAAATAGGTGGTGAGTGTGAATTCTCAAACCTCGACAAGGCAATGAGGGATCGAGTGGTGTTGGGGTTGAGAGACTCGACCACACAGAGTAAATTACTCAACAAACCCAACATCAGTGTAGCTGAAGCTATCAAGGAAGCCACAGCCGCCGAAGCCGCAAAAAAATTGGCTGTCACTATGAAGAAAATGAACACACATAGTGATGAAATGAACCCAACCAAAGACAAAAAACAATCTACCACCACCACACATTATGAAGAGTATGGTGAAACACCTGACACTAGCGAAGAAGACAACGAGGTCCACCGCCTATACACTAACAGAAAAGAGCGGGAAAGAAGAAATTGGCGGGAATGCGCTGGCTGCGGAGGAAACCATCCCCGAGCCGAATGCGGATTTCTCGATGCCATCTGCAGGGTCTGCAAGAAATGAGGGCATATGGAAAAAGTCTGCAGAAACAAGAAAAGCTACAGCCCAACGAGACACAGAAATGCCCCAATACAAGCCGAGCCAAAATGAACTGAGAGAAAGTGGCAACAAGACAAGCGAGCCAATACACACCAGACTTTCACTATAGGAAGCGCCCAGATGGAAAGCAGGAAGAAAGTTAAAGTCATTGTAGAAATCGAAGGGAAGCCCTGCAAGATGGAAGTAGACTCGGGGTCCTTTCTCTCTATGGTATCGTGGGACACAATAAAACAGCTAGTCCCAGATATCAAAACCAAAGAACTAAAGAAGCAGCACCTAACTCTCAAGGACTACCAGGGAAACCAAATCCCTGTAGTTGGCATGGGACATTTCCGAGTCACCTACAAAGAACACGTCAAAGTGCTACCACTGACCATAGTCGACAGAGACAGACCAAGTCTCCTGGGCATCGAATGGTTCACACCATTGGGCATCGGGATGACTGGGATCGATCGAGTGACTGCAACCGGCTGGGAAGAAGACCTCATCTGGGAATTCCAGGACGTTTTTGATGGCTCACTTGGCAAGTATCGGGGAAATCCCATTTCTTTCAGTTTAAACCCCCAAATAGCCCCACGAAGAATAAAAGCCAGACGAGTTCCTTTTGCACTAAAGGCAAAAATAGAGGAACAGCTAGACAAATTAATAGCCCAAGGGGTATTAGAACCTGTGGACCATGCCAAGTGGGAAATGCCTATAGTCACACCTATCAAACCCGACAGGTCCGTTAGAATCTGTGGTGACTATAAGGCTACCCTGAAACACGCATTACAACCAAGCGCATACCCGGTGCCAGTAGTCCAGCATTTGCTTCACTCCCTGGGAAAAGGAAAGGTTTTTGCTAAACTTGACCAAGCACAAGCCTACCAACAACTCCCAGTGGACCCAGAAACTGCGGAAGCAGAGACTATAGTTACCCATAAGGGCACATTCAAATGTCACTGACTTCAATTTGGAGTAAGTGTAGCCCCAGACGTTTTCCAGAGTCTAATGGAACGCCTCCTAAATGGCATACAAGGAGTCGTACCATACTTTGACGATGTCCTGATCTCAGCCAAAGATGAAACCCAATTAAAAAAAAAGACTCAAAGAAGTACTAACTAAGTTTAGAGAATCTGGCCTCAAGGTGAAAAGAGAAAAGTGTTGCCTAGTTAAGAATAGCATCGAATTCCTGGGCTATTTAATAGATGGAGAGGGTATACACCCTACAGACAAGAAAATTAAAGCTATCAATGAAGCACCAGAACCAAGAAACAAAGCCGAACTACAAGCATTTCTTGGACTGATAAATTTTTATAATGTATTCCTACCGAATAAAGCCACAATAGCAGAACCATTGCACCGTCTATTGGACAAGAAAGCAATTTGGACTTGGGGTTATAGAGAGAAGAATTCCTTCCAGAAAATTAAAAAATTGCTAACATCAACAAACGTTCTCATTCAATTTAGCAACACACTGCCATTGAGGGTGACCTGCGACGCTTCGCCATTTGGAGTCGGTGCTATCCTGAGCCACCAACTGCCTGATGGCAGAGAGGCACCCGTCGCATACTACTCAAGGACCTTGTCTAAAACTGAGAGGAATTACAGCCAACTCGACAGAGAAGCTCTAGCAATTGTCGCTGGAGTGAAACGCTTCCCCGAGTACCTCTACAGGCGGACTTTTCAAATTATAACAGACCACAAACCACTAATGGGAATTTTGGCGGGAAACAAGCCAACACCAAATATCCTTTCTCCAAGAATGACTAGATGGTCAGAGTTCCTAGCAGCCTATTCCTACACTCTGACACATCGACCAGGAAAACAAATTTTCCATGCGGACGCTTTGAGCAGAGCACCCTTACCAGAAACCGAGGAAAACCCGGCACCAGCGATGACAGCATTACAAATAGAGACTTACCCCGATCTACCCATATCTGCTTATGATGTCGCCAGAGCCACCGCGAAAGACTCAGTGACTTCCCGCGTCCTCAGCTGGGTAGGTAAAGGCTGGCCGGAAAACCAAAAAACTGAAAACTTTAAACCTTTCCGGACCAGACAGACTGAACTTTCGATTCAAAAAGGGTGTTTATTGTGGGGTGATCGGGTAGTCATTCCTAACAAACTACAACCCAGGGTACTTGGAATGTTACATGAAGGGCACCCGGGAATTGTGAAAATGAAAAGCCTTGCTAGAAGTTATGTTTGGTGGCCGGGTATTGATAAGGACATAGAATATTGGGTAAGCTCGTGCAACAAGTGCCAGGGAATTAAACCGTCCCTGCCTAAAGCACCCATTAGAGACTGGGAAACCCTGCAAGGCCCTTGGTCAAGAATCCACATCGATTTCGCGGGTCCTACCAAGGGGCATACATTCCTGATTGTCATTGATGCCTATTCTAATTGGCTAGAAGTAATAATCATGCCATCAACGACAACAGAAACTGTAATCAAACAACTAGACAACCTTTTTACCACCCATGGTCTACCGGACGTCCTCGTATCAGATAATGGGCCACAGCTAACCAGCCTACAATTCGAGCAATACCTAGCTTCCCTAGGTATAAGACATGCCCTAACCGCGCCGGCTCACCTGGCCGCAAATGGCAGGGCTGAGAGAATGGTCCGGTTTACCAAAGAGGGATTAGAAAGAATGGACACCGGTGATGTCCAACAGAAAATAAACCAATTGCTCACTCTCCAACACATAACGCTCAGTACCACGACCAACAAGTCCCCAGCAGAATTGCTCATGGGGAGGAAATTAAGATCACACCTTGATAGGTTGCACCCAAATTTTACACCAGAAAACCCCCCCGACTCCTCCACACGATTTAGGAAATTTGAAATAGGCGAGTTGGTTTACGCTAAAAACTTCACTGGGGACCCTGTTTGGCTACCAGGACAAATAACGCAAATAACAGGCCCCAAATCCTACCGGTTAACAATTGACGATGGCAGGGAATGGAAGCAGCACATAGACCAGCTCTGTTCCCGAAACATAGAACGAAATACAGACATACACCCATACATGGAAAAAACTGGTGATGGGCAAACCAAAGGGGGGGGGAATGCGAGAAACAAATAAAGAACCGATACAAACAAAACCCAAAGAGATTAGCAAACAAAAAGAGCAAATAAAAGACTCACTGTTTGAAGAGACTTGCGTGAAGAGCCCATTGGAAGGGGACAGCCAGGCCAGTTGACCTGTCCGGAGGAAACGGGAGGGAGCGGCAAAACTGCCGGCCTAAGAAACTCAGGCGGCAGAATGGCTGACTCACCTTTCCAGACGGTTCCAGAGAGAAGGACGGACGACACAGCAGCCCCATCCGAACCAGTCGAAGTCTCCACCGAAAGTGAACTGCGCAGGTCCAGTCGAGTCAGGAAAAGCCCCGCCTACCTGCGCGACTACATCACCACGTAGGACTGAACTAAGGAGGGAGGGGTGTTCTGTATGCAAATTGGGTTACTCCAAAACATGCAAATCTGATTG
>BLBF01000101.1:535417-557301 GCA_015471245.1 Laticauda colubrina
GATAGCACAAGCGTATCTGTTATTTTTACTGTATGTTAATAAACATATCAAGCTTAGCTCACTCATTTATCTGTGTGCCTATCTGACTAACGCTGCACGTTCTGTTTAGCTTGTCTCCCTAAACCTGGTTGGGGAACCCAGGCTTAACAGACACTGTGGATGTGCAAGGCCCCAACAGACCTTCACATGAAGGGAAGAAGCAGCGCAACCTCCTGAAACACTGGTGCAACTCCCCAGCTGTAGCAGTGGAAGGGCAAGACAGGATGATAGATGATTAATGGATGCTTCCTTCAGCCTGTCTCATCACACTGATGAGATTGGGCCATGTATGTTGGGTGGGCCTACAATGAACAGGGCATTTAATAAAGAGTTGTGTTTGTGTTGATGAATGATTACATTGTTATTGATAATAAAGAGCCATAGGTGTGGCACCTGGGAGGGTGGACCATACAGTCCCACTATGCTTGCACTGGAGGTTTATCTATCCCACAGCTATTACCCATCTCAAAGGTATTCGTGCCCATCCCACAGGTATCCCTGCCCATTGCACAGCTATTACCCATTCCACAGGTATCCCTGCCCATCCCACTGCTATCCGTACCCAACCCACAAGCATGCAAAGGCTTAAACCATTTCTAAAAGTTTCCACCAAGACTTTATTGACAAAAATAAATGAAGCAAGTGTGTGAAGCAAAGATAATGTTTAGTAATAACAAGCTGTAAAAGAAAAATGACCAAAGTCAAATGTCCAAAGCAAAAATAAAGTCAACAGGTAGCCACCCAGTCTCTGGCACTCTTCTTGGTCATTCTGAGGCGTGCCCAGTTTCTGGGGTGAAGGGTCCAGGTGCTGTGGAGGTGGCTGCTGCTGGAGTGCTGCTCTGAGGCACCACTGGGGTACCTGGCCCCAAGAGGACAACAGGGGACGGTGTGTTGAGGAAGCTGTCAGACAGCTGGCTCAGCCCTGTGATGTTGAGAGCCATTTCCTCCATGACATGGGATGTCATTCCCAATACCGATGACAGATGTACTGAGGCCGGGCTTGGCTGTGGGGTGGAGGAAAGAGCAGTGTAGTGGGGCTGTCTGGTCTGCAGCTGGGTGAGGACTGGCATGAGTGGCACTGGTGGCATAGGTGGCATCTGTGGCATGGCTGGCATCAGTGGCATCAGTGGCACTGGTGGCATCCAATGTACCTGTGCCTGGACTGGAAAGGGCTGCCTGTGCTGCTGGACCTCCTGGTAGATTTGGTAGGGGAGGGCCTGTGGATAGCCTTGGAAGGGTAGTGACATCACCTGGGGTGGAGGAGCAGGCCTGGACTGGGTGGGAGCAGTTTCATCTTGGTCTGGGGGGTTGTGAAAAAGATTGGTGATCCTTTCCTTCACCACCTGGTACTGGGTTTCCAACAAGTTCATGAGGGTCTGGTTGATTAGGTAAGGAAGGGCTTGTGGTTGGAGGATGGGGCATCGGTGTGTACCAGGTGAGAGAGGAGATCTACGCTGCTCCTGATGGTGTCTCTTATCTCCAGCAGGACAGTGTGGCTCTGCCCCTCCGGTCTGCCTCTCTGCCTTTTTGTGGAGGTGGAGCTGGGGGTGGATGCGGGTTGGGCTGTGGTGGAAGTGCCGTCTCCTTTCTCCCACTGCATCAGGGGGTCCTCCACGCGCTCTGCCAGGAGTAGTACAGCTGTTGGGAGGGTCTCCATCGTGACACGCTCCACAGATACCTGCCTGGAGACAGGAGCTGACTCTCTGCCAGAAGAGGACTGGCTCTCAGCAGGCTGCCTGAGAGAGAGGGTTGTGAGAGGGGCTGCTCCTCGGTGGCGGATCTCACCCTCCAAGAATCTGCACTTTGCCATCACGTAGGTCTCACCGTCCATCAGCTTGCCTGGCCAGATTTCTTGAGGTGCAGCTTCCCGTACCAGGTGTGCATGTGCTTCCACCAGCTGAGGAGCACCTCCGAAGAGTAGCCCAGGCTCTCCGCCTTCTCTCTCCAAGCAGCCTGCTTCCTCTTGGTGTCTCGATAGTGACTGTGTCCCTTCCGCCAAAGATATTCATTCTCCCTCAGCCACTCCAGCACCTCCTCCTCATGTTTCTCTTTGATTGTGTATTGCCTCCTCTCCCGTTCACGCATCTGCCTCTTCCTCCCTTTCATAGGGCCATCTGGGCCCTCATCAGAAGGGCTTCTAGGTTGTAGGGGCTGCTCCTCCACACCACCACTACCACCAGCAGCAGCAACAGTAGCAGCAAAAGCAGGACCAGCAGCACCAGCAGCACCAACAGCACTAGCAGGACCAGGAGCACCAGCAGCTCCAGTAGCACCAGCAGGACCAGGAGCAGGACCAGGAGCACCAGCAGCACCAGCAGGACCAGGAGGACCAGGAGCAGTGCCAGCAGAGTAAGCACCAGCAGGACCAGCAGGACCAGGAGCAGTGCCAGGGCTGGCAGCAGATGGCAGAGGCTTCCTTTTCTTCCGCATGGTTGTTGGATTGCTGGTTGGCTGGCTGGCTGGCTGGCTGGCAAGCTGTGTCTGGAAGCAGGTCTTTCCTCTGAATGGTGATCTGCTTGGGAGCTGCTTCCCTTTATATCCACGGTGATGACGCAATGCATTCTCCCCCCATGCGCAGTGAACGCTAGGCATCCCCTAGGCTTCCACTCTGCATCCACTTCATCCACTCGGCATCTGCTCTGCATCTGCTCTTTCCGTTTCGCCTCCGCTTTGCTGTGCTCCTCCGGAAGCCTTGCGGATGTGCCATCCGCTTCCATTTGCTAGGCTTCCGTGGAGCATCCGCTTTCTATCCACCCTACGTCCTCCCCCCGTCCGTTCCTTTCTGTGTTCGGGGCACTTTTGAGAGTGGATAACAACGGATAGAACATTTTGCTCATCCGCTGTGTCCTTTTTACAAATGTTTTGCATCCGTCGGCCAGTGTGACAGGGCCTTAACAAAGTCAAGGGAAAATCCAAATTCACTTAACAACCATGTTTCTAATTTAACAACTGCGGTATTCAGTTAAGAAATGTGACAAGAAAAGTCATAAAATGGGGCAAAACTTACTGAACAAATTTCTCACCTAACAACATAAATGTTGGGCTCAATTGTGGTCATAACTCCATGACTATATGTATCTCAAGTGTGTAAAGTAAAGGTAAACATTTCCACTGTCCAGTGTTGCCTGACTCCAGGAGGTGATGGAGCCAGCACTGTCCAAAAAGACTTTCTGTGATCATGTGGCCAGCATCACTGTGCAATCTAAATAGATTCTTGGCTACTTACTATATTCTCCAAAAAATCCTCCAGAAATTTTTTTTTCTGAACCTTCCAGCTCGTGATCAGGGTTGGAATGAAAGATGCTTCTTGCAAGAGACCATTCTGTAGGGTCATTCTGATGAAGGAAAAGAAATGAGTCCAGGCCTCAGACCCCATCAAAATATGAGACCACCAGTTGCTTATCTTGACATCATCAAAGGGCTTGAGGTGAGTCTAGCAGACAGATTAATTCTTTAAGCTCACCAATGTCTTAAATTGCCCTTGGACAATAATCGGAAGCCATTGCATACATAGTTTGCAAAATTAGTATAATATGTGCCTTCTACAGAGCAGATCATGGTGTTCATATATATGTTATGAATGATATGTGTATACTTATACTTGTTTTCACATATATGCTTGACAAACAAATAAAACAAACAAATAAAATAAAATCTGGAATCAGCCACCGAGAAAGAATTAAACATGGTAAACAGTCCCTCCAAAACCCAACTCCACAGCCTATCTATCATGATGTGATGCTTCATCATGTGATGATAACCATTTGCTGTTTCCTGTTGTTTCCAGTGCATGTACTACATTTTTTTTTTTGCCTCCACCAATCTTCTATTTTCTGAACCTTCCAGCTGGTGATCAGGATTGAAATGAAAAATGCTTCTTGAAGGAGACCATTCTGTGGAGCCATTCTGATGACGGAAAAGGAATGAGTCCAGACCTCAGATCCCATAAAAATATGGGACAACCAGCTTCTCTTGACATCATCAAAAAGCTTGAGCTAAATCCAGTGGACAAATGAATTCTTTGAGCTCACCAATGACTTAGGTTGAAAATGTCACCTTAAATTGCCCTTCAATAATAATCAGAAGCCATGAGACACATAGTCTGTAAAATTGGTGTAATATGTGCTAGAGGCGGTATTCAGTAGGTCAGTAGGTTCTGACCAGTTTTGGAAAACCGGTAGCGGAAATTTTGAGTAATTCGGAGAACTGGCAAATCCCACCTCTGACTTGAGATTTTTCAGTATCCTTCCCCTGCCACGCCCACCAAGCCACAACCAACAGAACCAGTAGTAAAAAAAAATTGAACACCACTACTAATATGTGCCTTCTACAAAACAAATCAAGATTATCTGGAATCAACCACTGAGGAAAGAATTAACTATTCTAAACAGCCCCACCAAACCCCAACTCCACAACCTGTAAAGCAAGATATGATCGTTGATAATTATTTTGTGTTTGTTGTTGTTTCTACTGCTTGCACAACTTCCCTTCAAAGTCCTTTCCTTCTCCTTTCCTTTACCTTCTCTCCCCTCCCTTCCTTTCTCTTCTTTTCTTAGCTCTTCCCTTTCCTTCCCTTCCCTTCTTCAGCATAGACAGTCTCTGTGTGATGATTCACCAATACACTGCTAGATTTATTCTATGCAATATTATTTTTATGTTTCTATCATCCCTGTCTGTAGTTATGAATAAAAAAGAGGGCAGGCAATGAATGAAGAAAGAGGTACTGTTTCAAATGTATCAAGCTTGGTCTGCAAATGAAAAAAGAAGAAAGATAATTTTTTTTTATCTCAGAACTATAAAAAGAATGATGAGAAAATCTCTTGGGGAAGGATGACCTCCAGAGACCTATTGAGTGATAATTGAGAAGCAGCAGAGGAAACCACCAGGTTAACAGACAAAATCACACTTTAATTTGTGTTAAATGGAGAATATCCTTTTGTTAGACACTGCTGCCCTCTTGTGCAAAGCAGATAGAAGGAATCTGAAGATAGCTTCATTCTATAGCTTAAAAGTAGGGATTGGGGCAATGTTTCTGATCTCTCTTTGTTCTGCAGAGTTTGTAGATGGAAAGAAATGAGCTCAACAGTCTCACCTCAAGAAATAAATAAAGCTAAAATAATACAATATATTTATTCACTTGGAATCAGTCTAAGAAAGTTTCATTATGAAAATATTTCATACATCCATTTAATTGTTATAAATACTTTTTTTTTTCAAGGAGGGAGGAGCTGGCGTCGCAATGATACTGCATGCAATCTCGGAGGTCTGAGATTGCAGCCGATATCTTTACCGCTGGACAGTCCAAACGGACCTAAACCATCCTGAAGAGACAGTGATAATGAAGAGTGCATCCTGTAGATCTCAGAGATATCGCAAAGTCCCTGGTTGATCTAGGAGAAGCCCTTTTGCCAGTGGCAGATAGGCAGCCATCAAAGATGCTGAAGTTGGAACAGCTCCGAATGGAAGAGGCTGAAAGAGAAAGTGTGTCAGTTTGGTGAGAATTGTTCTTTTATTATTCTAAGACTTAAAAGGACCTTAAAGGATACCCTAAAGGGAAGAAAAGAATCTGTAAAAGTTTTGACAGAACTAAATAAGCGGCGGTTTTTAAACAGAAGTATCAAAGTAAGGCTTTGCTTTTTTTTTTTTTTTTCTTATGGTGGACTTCTATCGTGATTTTGCACTTGCTAACTGGACTGGTTTTTTCTCTATTTATATCTATTTTTTCTTTTCTTTTTTGACTGTAATATTTTAGGTTAGAGGCTCCCTTTAGATATTTTTATATACTTGTTTTTTATTCTTTTTAATTTTTATTACGTTTTGTCTGGGAAAGGAGGGGGAGAGTGAGAGTAAAGAAACCTTGTAACACTGCCAACCAGAGGCTTGAAAATATTTTAGATGAAGCTGAGAAAGTTGAGAAAGAAAGCTTTGAAATTCTTTTTCAAGGACATTGCTACGTGATAAGATAGAAGGAAGAGCACGGGAGAGTGTTATTGAAGGTGTTCTTCTGGATTTCTATCAACAATTGAAACTTGGCTTTGAAGCTTGGAGAGATTTATGACAAGAGCCTTGGATAACTAAATAAAGTGCAGTGTGTCTTTTTAATTTTCTTGTGCTACACACACACCCCCCTTACCAGCTGTGCTGTTCATTTTTTCTTTTTAAAACATATATTTTTGTAACATTTCCATCTTTGCTTAATATTTTAAAGGGAAAGCCTCAAAAAAAAATTTTTTTTCTTCTCTTCTTTAGTATTTTTTTTTGGGGGGGAACTATTCTTTTGGTCCACTTTTATACTTTTTTTTGAGAATTCTCAATTGGATTAAGGTGTTGAAGAATCTGAAGAATAATTTTTAATTTCTCATTTTTTATTGCTCTTTTTAAACCTTTTTATTTTTCTCCTTCCTTTCTACTTAATTATTGATTATTTATTTAACAATTTAAGCATTTAAATGATTAAAATCAATTGGGTGGTTGTTTAAAAGTGTTTAAAATGGCATCACTCTTAGAAGAACTGAAAATGAAACTTTAAAAAACAGAAAGAAGATGAGCAAGAAGGGAGAGGTTCTTCTGGCTTCATATTTCAATTCTTAGAAATGGAGATCTGGAACTATGAGAAACAATAAGAAACACTTGCAGAACAAGATCGGGACAAAGAAGAAACCATGTTTAATGATCAAGTAATTTTATGTGGGGGAAAAAAAGGAAAGGGGGGAAAGAGAGTGAAAGGTTTAAGACCAGAAAAAACAACCAAAAAAAGAAGAATAGTTTGAAAGATAAGTATAATATTAGAAAGTAACAGAAGAGGGGATTACAGAAAAGAGAATTAGAAGTAGAGAGACAAGGGGGTAAAAAGGGGAGGGGGAAAAAGAGGGGGAAGAAGAAAAGGAAAAGAAGTTATAAAAGACAGAAACAAGATATAAAGAAACAGGGAAAAGATATAAGGATTGAAAGTATAAGCCTGTTTAGAGATAATGGGTGAAAATTTAATTGTAAAAAGGATTCTGCAAAGGTACATAAGATAGTATTATTATATTACAAATAGATATAATTTCAGAAAATATGACTGAAATGATGGATAAAATATTCATTATAATGTAGTGGAATGTTTGTTAATAAATAAATGAATTAAAGTGAATGAGAGAATTAAATTAGGAAAGGATGGGAACATTTTAATTATTATTAATGATTTATAAAAATATAAGTGAAGAGAAATATGGGGAAAAAAAGAATTAATTATGGAAAGTTTAGAAGTGTTCACAAAGAAGTATGATATTCAATTGAAAAGAAATGTTAAAGATTTTAAGATTTTAATGCATATTAATGATAGAATTGAATTGGAATGGAATGAGTGCTTTATTTACATATATATATCTATATTTTTTTAAAAGAATATAATGTGTATTTTAAGAATATACCCTGCAGAATTTGATTGGAAGTTATGTATTATATTGAATGTTATAATCTTAAAGGCATACATTGAAGATTAAATAAGAGTTGAATGGATAAAATTAAAAGACATAAAGGTGTCATACTCCAATTAGTAACTACAGGGGAAAATTTGTTCAATGAGAAAAGATAATATGAAATTGAAACAGGACAGACAAGAGTACAAATACAACGATTTGAATTGAGATATGAGATAATTAAAAATAAAGTTGAGAAAATCAAAGAAGGGGGGAAACTATGTAGCAAATGTAAAACAGTAATAAGATATGGAATAGAACATAAAGATGAGCATGAAATTGAGTTTGTGACTGAAGAAGTGATAACCTAGGACCATTCTATTTTCAAAAAAAAAAGATGTTTTATCTATATTATATTTTTTTTGTGAAAACCCAAATAAAATTAAAAAAAAACAATGTAAGAATGGACCAATATATACCTACTAGGTTTGTTCCATCAAAATATTTACATGTTTCTATCACCCTCAACCATAGTTATGAATAAACAAAGAGGACAGGCAGTGAACCAAAAAGAAAATACTATTTAAAACATATCAAGCTTGGCCTGCAATTGAAAAAGGAAGAAAGGTGTTTTTTTTTAATCTCAGAGTGAGAGAGAGAGTGAGAGAGGCATTACAGAAACTCTCTTGTGGAAGCATGGTCTCCAGGGACCTATTGAATGATAATTCTGAAGGAGCAGAGGAAACCATCTGGCTAATATATGAAACCACACGTTTATTTGTATTTAGGTGGGAATGTCAGTTTGTTGGACCCTGCTGCCTTCTTCTGCAAAAGCAGATAGAAGGGAGCCATGAGACTCAGGGTCTGAAGAGACCTTCATTATATAGGTAAGAATATAAAGATTGGGACAAAGTTTCTGATCTCCCATTCTCCAGAGTTTGCAGAAGGAATAGAATGAGCTCAATAGACAGAATAAGCTCAATAGCCCACCTCAGGATATCTAGTAAATAAAAAATAATAATACTGTTAATACCAATAATTGATATTAGTCTTCATAAAAATTTATTCTGTGAACCTTTACTATATCCATTTAATGATAAAAATATTCATACCATATATGTGTATGTATGTCGATATATAAATGTGTGTATAAACACACACACACACACACACACACACACACACACACACACACACACATATATATATATATATATATATGTTTTCTTAGGTTTTCGCGGGTACTTACATGTGTGCTGTTCAGCTTCCTTCGGGTATTATCCCACGTCATTGTAGTTCTGTTAAAGTTGTAGCAACGTTTCAGCAGAATCTCATCTGCCATCATCAGGCTTCTGTATGGATATGGGTCTTACAGCTCCTGGTTTTAAATTTGAGGCTGGTCTATTCTGATTGGTTGGGAGCCTGGACCTGTGTTCATTGGACTTGGAGCTTGATTGATTGGTGTCTCTGGTTTCCTCTGTCTGTTCTGTGGCTTTGATTGGCTGGCAACACTCTGTTCTTGTGTTGGAGGCTTTTAGTGCAGCTTGGCTCCATGTGAAGGGACGGCTGCTCTTCATTAGCAAGCTGCTATTCATTAGCAAGCTGGGTTTCACCTGGGTGCCTGGTGGGGGGGTGTTTGAGTTGGAGCTATCAGAGGAAGTCTGTTTTTGCCCAGGTGTTTGCCTGGCTTGTGGTGGGGAGATCTTTCTATTTGAGAGTGCAGGCTTCCAAATGATTGACAGTCTGGTGGAATCATCTCTTCTATTCATGCTTTCAGGTCTGTTTTCAATCTCTATTGCTTCTCTCTATATATATATGTTTTTTTAAGTTTTCGCGGGTACTTACATGTGTGCTGTTCAGCTTCCTTCGGGTATTATCCCATGTCACTGTAATGCTTTTAAAGTTGTAGCAACGTTTCAGCAGAATCTCATCTGCCATCATCAGGCTTCTGTATTGAGTTTGTATGTGGGTCAGGGTCTCACAGCCATTGGTTTTAAATTTGAGGCTAGCCTATTATTGTGCCAGGATGTTTTTTTTTTCTACATCCTGATTGTTTGGGAGTCTTGGTCTGTGTTTATTGGACTTGGAGTTTGTTTGATTGGTGTTTCTGGTTTCTTCTGTCTGTTTTGTGGCTTTGATTGGCTTTCAACACTCTGTTCCTGTGTTGGAGGCTTTCAGTGCAACTTGGCTTCGTGTGAAAGGGCGGCTATTATCTATTAGGAAGCTAGGTTTCATCTGGGTGCCTGGTGGAGGTGTGCTTGAGCTGGAGTTATCAGAGGGAGTCTGTTTGTACCCAGATGTTTGCCTGGCTTGTGAGGTGGAGATCTTTTTATTTGAGAGTGCAGGCTTCCAAATGATTGACAGTGTGGTGGAATCATCTCTTCTATTCATGCTTTCAGGTCTGTTTTCAATCTCTATTGCTTCTCTGATGATTCTGTGGCTGGGGTTTTCTGTCGTGGCTAAGGTTTTAATGCCATTGAAGTTGATGTTGTGACCTGTGGTTTTAATGTGTTGGACTAGTGAGGAGGTGTGTTCCAGCTTTTTTACTGCATTTTTGTGTTCATCAAGGGAGGTACTTCATCCAGGCAGGTACTACAGACAAAATCAGTAAGATACTACACAGGCATCACATCACGACTGCCTTCAAAACAGACAAAAAAACTAGCAGCCATCCTTAGAAACCCCAAAGACAAAATTGACCTGGAAAACCAAGGCATATACGAAGTTCCCTGTGCATCATGCTCAGCCACATACATTGGACAGACCAATAGAAGAATAAGTACCCAAAGTGAACTTTCGTGTACTTTCACATGAAGCCAAGCTGCACTGAAAGCCTCCAATACAAGAACAGAGTGTTGCCAGCCAATCAAAGCCACAAAACAGACAGAAGAAGAAACCAGAAACACCAATCAAAGAAACTCCAAGTCCAATAAACACAGACCAAGACTCCCAACCAATCAGTATGTAGAAAAAAACATCCTGGCACAATAATAGGCTAGCCTCAAATTTAAAACCAACGGCTGTGAGACCCTGACCCACATACAAACTCAATACAGAAGCCTGATGATGGCAGATGAGATTCTGCCAAAAAGTTGCTACAACTTTAAAAGCACTACAATGACATGGGACAATACCCGAAGGAAGCTGAGCAGCACATACATATATATACACACTTAAGTTTTCGCGGATACTTACATGTATGCTGTTCAGCTTTGTTCGAGTATTTTCCCACGTCATTATAGTTGTGCTTTTGAAGTTGTAGCAACATTTCAGCAGAATCTCATCTGCCATCATCAGGCTTCTGATGATGAACACAATACAGAAGCCTGATGATGGCAGGTGAAATTCTGCCGAAACGTTACCACAACTTTAAAAGCACCACTACAAGGACATGGGAAAATACTCGAACAAAGCTGAACAGCATCTATCTATCTATCTATCTATCTATCTATCTATCTATCTATCTATCTATCTATCTATCTTGAGAGAGAGAAAGAGAGAGAGAGAGAGAGAGAGAGAGAGACAGACAGACAGACAGACAGACAGACTTGTGTGTTTATTAAGAACCAAAAGATATTCCTCTTCTCAGAT
This sequence comes from Laticauda colubrina, assembly GCA_015471245.1. Lineage (NCBI taxonomy): Eukaryota > Metazoa > Chordata > Lepidosauria > Squamata > Elapidae > Laticauda > Laticauda colubrina. Next base: position 546,451 of record BLBF01000101.1, read on the forward strand.
ATAATCTATAGTTTGGCCATTATCAAATTGCTATTTATGAAATAGAATTCTGCATATTGACTGACCTCTTTCTTCCATTCCTTCCATCTCATTCCTATATGGTTCTCATTTGAAAACTCAAAACACACATGGACATAACACACATTGGAAGAAAAAAGGTCTCAAGACTCTTAGGACTTACAATCAACCCAACTTAAAGAGCACTGCATCTCTTTACTCTTTGTCCATGATTATAATGTTGCAGCCAGACCTCAAAAACACTGTGCAAATACAAGAAAGGAAACAAAAGAAAGAGAAGAGAAAGAAGAAGCAAATAGCAAGCTATGCGTCTTCGGAATACAAGCAACTACTCTGAAGTCCAGTACTATTTCATGATGACCTGGAAGAGTAGTTTGTTCCTCTCTGCAGAGAAGATCAGCCTGAAAAAAGAATTAAGTTATCTCAACCCATTCATGTGAATGTATGAATGGATTGAGACAAAGGCCCAGAGGTTTTTCAAACTTCCTCCTTTGCTTTCTCCCACTGTCACCTTTGTGCACACAGTAATATGTGGCTGAGTCTGCAGCTGTCAGGGATCTCATGGTCAAATAATATTCATTGCGGGAGTCATCGGCTGTCAAGGTTGTCTGAATGGATGAAGGTTGAAGTACTGAATGATAACATGAAGAGAGATTCCAAATTTAAAACTTTGTATATTGTCCCAAAGGCAAATTTCAGAGCTGCTCTGTGAAATGGGTGGTTTTTGCTTGGCTTTACATATACTTCCTCTCACTGTGTCTCTCGCACAGTAATAGACTGCTGTGTCATCTGGCTTGAGGCTATTCATTTGCAGAAACTGGCTTTTGGTATCGTCCCTGGAGATGGTGAAGCGTCCCTTCACTTTGTCAGAGTGGTAAATATATGAAGATCATATATATGCCACCCATTCCAGGCCTTTCCCTGGGACCTGTTTCACCCAATTCATTTCATAGCTGCTAAAGAACCCAGAGGCTTGGCAGGAGTGATGGAGGGACTCTCCAGGTCTTCTCACATCCCCTCCAGACTCCACCAACTGAACCTCAGACTGGACACCTAGAAAAAAAATGTTTAATAAGACTTCCTGCAGGTAAACACAAGGAACTGAGGAATAACCTGTCTTTGAAGAGGAAAATAATACCTGTGAGGACAACTAACAAGGACATGAGCTTCAGCCAGAGTGCCATTATTGCTAAAAAGGTTGGAGGATTCTTGATGGAAAAACATTTAGACAAGCATTCAACCTCTGAGTTTTTGAATGCAGCAGGAGAGCAGGAAGATATGGTTCCTTTGAACAGGAAGCTATCACTCAATTTACATAGACATCAGAATAAAAAAGACACAGGGAGCTTTGACTTTCTAGAATGCCTTTCTCCTCCATTGTAGACATGACTGAAAATGTCCCAATGTCAGTTAAAGTGTATTTATTTTCATCCTTTAGAAACATGTGAAGCAACAGTTTGATTTTGTCAGAAGGAAAATCATATGTGGAAAATTAAAAGTGCTGTGTCATTTGAACATTTGGGGAATATTAAATAATCTGATTGTCTAGATCACTAAATGATGGAGACATAAATCACATTTATTGAAAATATTTTCCACATTTTCAAGTGAAGAAACAGAGCCAAAACTGAAATCCATATTTTAGTCAAAATCCCCTCAGTTTTCATCTATTAATGATACAATTTCTTGCCTGGTAGCAATGACTGATGCTACTTAGTGTATGGTTATTGTTGTAACTTGTGTACTCTGTAGCATCTATTAATTTTCTTTTTCTCTCTCTCTTTCTTTTGTAGAAATATAGACGTGAAAAACATTACTTGCAGTGTTAAATTTTCTCTGCCCTCCACAATATGGGAGACAAGCACCAGCTTCTCCTGACCTGGTCAATATCTCAGAGCCAATTCCAATGGACAGATGAATTTTTTAGTTCACTGTGTGCCAAGTCATATCAGCACATTAAATTTCTTTGGGCAGTTATTCGGAAGTCATTGCATAGTTTGCAATTCTGGTGTAATATGTGTCCAATGGAAGCACATCATGATTTATTTTTATTCATATACATTTCATGTATTAATAATCGTGTTTATCTTAATATTTGTTATCTAATACATGCTTGAAAAATAAAAAATAGATAAATAAAACTCATAAAATAGATTATCAGGACTTACCCATTGAGGAAAGAATTAAACTATTCAAAAAAGACCTCCCAATACCCAATTCCACAGCTTGTCCATCATAACATGTTGGTGGATAACTATTTTGTGTTTATTGTTGCTTCCACTGCTTCCAAAACAATTTCCCTTTAAGGCTCGGTCCCACTGCACTTACGGATGCAAAGAGGATGTAAAATGTTTAAAAAAGCTTGCCATCCATTGGAAAACACTATGCATCCATTGTGTACTCACTGATACATGTTCCATACGCTCCATCTGTCTAACATCTGTCCACTGCGATTTCATCCATGCAAGAAGTTTTAAGCTGCACAAAACTTTGTGAACGGATGAACTTTCCGCCACGTACGATGTACATCCACAACATATATGGGCAACAAATGTTCTACATCCATTATCATCCGTAAAACATCCACTGTATCTCTCTGCATCCTATGACCATCCCCTCAACCCACATCCGCTGCAGCTGAAAACGGAAAGAGGGAGGAAACAAAAGGTACACGGAACGTCTACACAGCGTTAATAAAAGGAAATAGAAAGGATGTAAGCATATGCATCTCGTATATAAAGTATTCAAAATGGACAAAACGTTTGTATCTGGGATGTATCTCGTATATTTAGGATCTCTGGAGTATGTCTAGAGTATGTAGAAGGACACCTACTGGACAACCAATATTTTCTATAAAAAGGGGGAGAAAATCATCTGGATCTCAGTATGAGTCCAGCAGCCGTAGTGTACCTCTTCACCCTTGGTCTTGGTCTTCAACATCATCAATTGTTCTCCACCATGGATGATGACAAAGTCCGTATGATAGCGTATCGTATGATTCATCACCAGTCCGTATGATTCATCACCAGAACCAAAATCAGACTGTTTCAAGTTTTACACAGAAGGAGAAGAAGGAGACATCCAAGAGCTGTGTGGGTCCAAGGATGGATCGTGAGAAGAATGGAGTTTGGACTGTATGACCAGTTGATGGTGGAGCTGAGGAATGAAGACCCTCGTGCATTCCAGCACTTCATGAGGATGCCACCAGCCATGTTTGACGAACTTGTAGAGCATCTGAGACCCAGGTTTGACCAAGCCGAGCACCAACTTCCATCCCAACCTGGATCCTGGACTGAAGGTGGTGCTGACTCAGCACCACCTGGCCTCTGGAACCACATACAGAAACATGCAGTATGCCTGGAGGGTGCCACACAACAGCATCAGCAAAGTGGTCAGAGAAGTGGTACAGGGCATCATTGAAGAATACGTGGAGGAGCTCCTCAGGTGCCCCACCACTGAACAAGGCTGGAGAAAACTTGCAGAAGAGTGGCATCAGAGGTGGAACTTTACCCACACCGTTGGAGCCATAGATGGGAAGCACGTAGCCTGCAAAACTCCAGCCAACTCAGGGTCCACTTATTACAACTACAAGGACTTCTTCAGTATCATCCTCTTTGCCATTGTCGATGCTGACTAGAAGTTCATGTACATCGATGCTTCAGACAATGGGTCAGCTTCAGATGGCCAGATATACAACACAAGTGACCTCAAGGATGGGCTGGAATGCAACCTCATCATGGGTTTTCCAGGTCCAGACCCCCTGCCCAATGACACACATGATGTGCCCTACTTCATCGTTGGTGATGATGCATTCTCCCTTAGAACCTACCTCATGAAGCCGTACAGTTCAAGATACCTCAACCATGAAGAGAGGATCTTCAACTACAGGCTGTCCAGGGCAAGATGGGTGGTGGAGAATGCCTTTGGCATCCTGGCCAACAGGTTCCAGATACTTCTCACCACCATGCACAATCACCACCAGAGATTGTGAGGAGCATCGTGGAAGCTTGCTGCCTCCTGCACAATCTCATGTGCATCTGCTACCCAGTGTTGCAGAACAGACTTGTCAACCGTCAACAAGGGAATGGGGACATGGAGCCTGGTGAATGGGGGCAAGGACATAACCTGATAGACACTGTGGATGTACAAGGCCCCAACAGAGCTTCACATGAAGGGAAGAAGCAGCACAACCTACTGAGACACTGGTGCAACTCCCCAGCTGGAACAGTGGAATGGCAAGACAGGATGATAGATGATTAATGGATGCTTCCTTGAGGCTATCGCATAACACTGATGAGATTGTGCCATATATGTTGAGTGGTCCTACAATGAATAGGGCATTAATAAAGAGCTTTGTTTATTTTAAAATGTGTTGATCAATGAATAAATTGTTCTTGATAATAAAGGTCCACATGTGTGGCAGCTGGGATGGTGGACCATACAGTCCCACTTTGCTTGCACTTGAGGTTTATCTGTCCCACAACTATCGTTATCTATCCCACAAGCATCCAAAGGCTTAACCATTTTTTCAAAGTTTTCACCAACACATTATTTAGTAAAAAAAAATGAACCAAGTAAACTAAGTGTCTTAAGAAAATATAACCTTTATTAACTTTCTTGGTAAACTTTATGACTTTATTAAATAAGCAAAATGAACCAAGTAAACTGTATGAAGTGTGTTAAGCAATGATAAACTTTCCTAGGTAAACTTCATGACTGTATTAAATAAGCAAAATGAACCAAGTAAAGTGTCCTAAGCAGAGATAAATTTAACAAGTAAACAACTCAGTCTCTGACACTATTCTCAGTCACTCTGAGTCATATCCATGGTCTCAGCTGTTAACCAGGCAGGGACTGTGGAGGTGGCTGTGGCTTAAGTGCTGGTCTAAGGCACCATTGGGGTGCTTGGCCCCGAGAGTACAACAGGTGGTGGTATGTTCAGGAAGCTATCCAAGAGCTGACTCAGTCCCATGAAGTTGAGAGGCCCTTCATCAAGGACTTGAGATGTCAGGCCCAATACTGATGACAGATTGTCCATTGACGGGCTTGGCTGTGGGATGGAGGAAGTGTTGGGAGGAGTGTAATGGGGCTGTCTACTCTGCAGCTGGGTGAGGACTGGCGTCTGTGGTGTCCGATGAACCTGGGCCTGGACTGGGAAGTTCTGCTTCTGTTGTGGGAAGTCCTGGTAGTCATAGTCTTGGTAGGTGAGGGGCTGTTGAAAGCCGTGGAAGGGCTGTGACATCGCCTGGGGTGGAGGAGCAGACCTGGACTGGGTAGGAGCAGCTTCAGCTGGGCCTTCAGGGTTGTGCAGAAGTGCTGTGATCTTCTGCTTCATCACCTGGTACTGGGCCTCAGACAGGTCCCTCGGGGTCTGGCTCATGTAGGTGATGAAGGTGTTCCGGCCCGAGGATGCTCTGTCCAAGTGGACCAGCTGAGAGAGAAATTCTGTGTTGGTCTTCATTGTATCCCTGATCTCCAACAGCACACTGTGGTCCTGGCCCTCCAGTCTGCCTCTCTGCCTGCATCCTATGCAGCTGGGGGTGGGGGTGGGGGTGGGTTGGCCTCTGGTGGCTGCTGCTTCTTCCTCCATTTGTGACAGCAGGGCGTAATCTTCCACTAGTTCCTCCAAGTCCACTGGCATGGGGAATGCAGCTGTCAAGGGGGTCTCTGCTGTGGGGCCCTCTGAAGATACCTGCCTGGACAGGGTAGCTGGCTCCTGGCTAGAAGAGGACTGGCTGTCTGTGGGCTGTCAGAGGGGCTGCTCCTCGGAGGCGGATCTCACCCTCCAGGAAACTGTACTTAGCCATTATGTACATCTCCCAGTCAGTGAACTTGACTGCGGCCTGCCCGGATTTCTTGAGGTGTAGCTTGCCATACCAGGTGTGCATGTGCTTCCATCATCCAAGGATTACTTCTGCAGTGTACCTGCCTTGTCTCTCCAAGGCTCTCTGCCTTGTCTCTCCAAGCTGCTTGCTTCTTCTTGGTGTCCCGATACAGTCTGTGGCCCTTTCTCCAGAGGTACTCGTTCTCCCTCAGCCATTCCAGCACCTCATTCTCATGCTCCTCGGAAATGGTGTACTGTTTCTTCTCTCCCTTCTCCTTCCCTTGCCTCTTCCTCCCTCTGGCAGGGGCTTCAGCAGGGCCTTCAGGGTTTTGAGCAGCAGGGCCTTCAGGTTTTTGAGCAGCAGGGCCTTCAGGGGCTTGAGCAGCAGGGCCTTCAGCAGCAGGGCTTTGAGGGCCTTGGGGCTGGTCCACAGTAGCAGCAATAGCAGCAGCAGCAGCTTCAGAGTCAGTGCCAAGGGGTGGGATGCTGGTTCTCGCCTTCTTCACCTTGCCAGGGCTTGAACAAGAAGGCACGGGCTTCCTCCTCTTGACTGACTGATGAACCATGGTGTTCCTGCAAGATGTATGTGGCAGCACATCTTTCCCCTGTATGCTGACTGCATGCATGCTGCATCCTTTTATATCTGCGGAGCTGATGAAATTAATTCTTCCCGCATGCCCAGTGAATGCTTTGCATCCAATATACATCCGTGCGGCATCCCCTTTTTTTCCTATAGGCATCCGTGATGCATCCGCTTCATCCGCCCCTTCCGCTATGCGTCCCCTTTGAAATTCTACCCCAGAACCCCTTCGAAGATGTCATCTGCTTCCATCCGCTTTCATCCGCTAGGCTTCCTATGAACACCTGTTTAACATCCCCACTATATACTACCCATGTCTGTTTTTTTCTGTTCTGTTTATGCAAATTTTCATCACTTTTTGGAGCGGATTACAATGGATGGAGCCACCCCTGAAATTTTGCTCATCCGCTGTGTCCTTTATGCATACGTTTTGTTTCCATTGGCCAGTGGGACCGGGCCTTAACTATCTATTTCCTTCTAATTCCTTTTCAAATACCCTCCTGATTCCCTTTTAATTTTCTTCTGATTCCCTTCCCTTGCTCAGCAGTCAGTTTCTGTGTGAGGATACACCAATATATTGCTCACGGTTTCCCCCCCATGTTTTTGTCATCTATATCTGTAGTTATGATTAAATAAAGGGGGAAGGCAGTGTACAAAGAGAGAGGAACTTTTTCAAATATATCAATCTTAGTCTGAAAATGAAAATGAAAGATAGAGAAATAATTTTATCTCAAACCTATAAAAAAGAATAATGAGAAAGTCTGTTGGGGAAGGATAGTCTCCAGAGACCTATTGAGTGATAATTGGGAAGCAGCAGAGGAAACCATCAGGCTAACAGATAAAACTACATTCCTTTGTGTTAAATGAAGAAGGTTAGGTTTTGGACACTGCTGCCCCCTTGTGCAAAAACAGATAGAAAGGAGCCATCTGGCTGATGATCTGAAGAGACCTTCACTATATAGGTATGAAACCGAGGATTGAGATGATGTTTCTGATCTCCCAGAGTTTTCAGAATGACTAGAATGAGCTCAATAGCCCACCTCAAGGTATCCAGTAAATAAAAATAAAATAATAATATTAATACCAATAATTGTTAGTAGCCTTCATAAATATTTATTCTGTGAGCATTTAATATAATCATTTAATGATAAAAACATACATACTATATATAAACTTCAGATGAACTTCAACTGTGGTTTCATATCTGAAACACATTTAGAGTCGAGAGGAGCAGATTAGGAAAGTTGCTTGCAGTAGAAGAAAAATTTTATCCTGTCAGTTTTCCAATGGCCATAGCAGGATCAGAGCATTGAAACCAATGAAGCTGTTCTCCAATGCTTCTCTTTCAATTTCTCTCTTTTATTTTAATAAGTTTTTCTTTTTTCAAATTCAAAATGTACATGAGTTGAAATCATCCCAAAATTCATAGTTTTCCCAGACTTCCTTTAAAGTTCAGTGTGCTGAGACCATTCATTCACTGGCAAATGTGAGATTATCTGACACATTTTCAACAGTCCAATTTAAAAGAGAATGTTTGAATGACCAGAAATTGCATGAACTTTGTATATAGATAGCCCTCTATCATGTGTCCATCATTAGCTTCATAGTTTCTTTCTTTGCTATGAAGTTACTGTATGCACTGAATATAACAAAATTCATCACTTTTGAATGTGGTGTGAATGTTGGTGTTGCAGCCTTTGTTGTCCCAACATAACCTAACCCAAAGGCCATCCCCAGAATTATTCTACGAAAATGGAACATGAAAAAAATAATATTTTGAAAGTTTTCTTCTCCAAAGGTCATCTGAGTCATTTGAGCACACTCATCTGATTGCATCATCATTAAGTCAAGTTCCATGTGTTTTTGTTTTTGTTTTAAATATCCATTAAGGAAAACCAAAGAGAGCTAGTTTGCATTAGTAGTAATTATCCTTCTTGCAATTATCTGAGCTAATTTGTTCTCCATATTGACTTCACCAAGGGACTGCTAGACAACATCAAAAACACAAATGCATAAGTGATATTGCAAGGAACTATAAAACCTTTATTTTGCACAGTTCCAAGCTATGGAAGGACAAAGAAGAAGGCAGAATTTATCCAATACTATCCAATCCTGTAGATTTGTCCAGTTCATTTAAATCATTATTAGCTTATCTTGGCATTGCTTGAAGTCTAAGGAGTACTTCCAGAACTGGGCTGTCCTTATTTATACTCCTTTTTCTTTGCTGCAGTTGTGGAGTCGGTTATCAGATGATGTAGCTTTCTGATGCTAGTAAAGCTCTCAGCTTACTGCCTCCATCGAGAAAACTGCCTCCATCTAGAGTGATGTGGAATCAGATGTTTGTGTTAACAGTACTAATACTCCTTCCATCTTATGGAAGAGCTAAAGCAGACACCAAGAAGTGCTCTAGCAAAGAGTCATTTCTTGTTCCACATGAGTGGTACCAGCCTGGCAAGTTCCTGATAGGTGGGATAGTTTCTCATATCTTAAATGTATATTTCCAATATACTTTTGATGATGCTCCATCTAAGAAACTCAGTGATGAGCTTCCAATGTAAGTATTTCTCACTTGCTCCCCATTCTTCTCCTCTACCATCAGGGCTAAACACTCTCAGCTGCTGAGATCTAGTCATTCAATGGCATAAAAGAGCAGATGGCCATCCTATCTTCTTTCTACAATTAGTAGTTATTTTATACCTTAGAGCTAGTAGCGCTTATTTGCTTTTTAATTTCCACGTTAAACAAGACATTTAAGGATAATAATTAAGGTAGAAGTCAATTAAGATAAAGTGGATTGCCTTAATGCATGGGAGAGATTGCAAGAGGCCAATGGTTCATTGATGTTTAGATTGGAATCACAATAATAAATAGCTATGAAAAGAGAGATAAGCACAGCTGTACAAAGGGGGAAGCATATAGAGAGAAATTGTCCAAAGTTTTTTAAAAAAACTGGCTTTGGTGAAAGGAATAATATTCTGTTACTTTAGACCAAAAGTTATTCTTTCCTCCATTTATAATGTTTATAGAAATGACAAGATACTTGCACTGCAGTTCATTACAAATTACAAAAACCACTTCATCGTTAAGGGGATTATATCAGCTGTGTTTAGTAGTTAGACACTTACACAAAGTATTAAAACTTAACCATCACCCTCATATAAACCATATAAATCAGATAAACCAGAAAAATGATGTGCTTATTTCACACAAACAGTGTTGCTCTTTGACACAGTGTGGACAGCAACACTACCGTTGAAAGCTATGACATCAGTGAGAAATGGAACTCTCTTAGCTAATATATTATCTAGTTTTTCAAGCATGAAGAGTAGGAATTGATTATTGAACAATACTGATGGGAGAAGCCAATTAGTATAAAACTGCAAGGTGTAAGATGAAATATTTTGTGAGTTACACAATGTGTCAACAATCATAAATATAAAGAAGACAGCAATACAAAACAAAACTCTAAATAAAAGACATGCCTTGTTTTTAATGCAAGAATCATACATATTATTGGAGGTTTTTTAGGATGGTCTCCTGCTTGAGCAGAGAGTTGGACTAGAAGATCTCCAAGATCCCTTCCAACTCTTTTATCTTATTAGTTACCTAGGAGCCAATCTACTTTATCAACTTGTAGTTCAGTACTTGGAGTGTCTCTAATCTCTTTTGTGATTATTCTTTTTCTAAATCTTTAGAATTTTCTCCTTATTCAGCTCCCTGATTTTACTAATGAAGGAGCCAATCAGGGTTGGTGGAAATATTTCCAATTAATTTTGCCTTATTTAAATCTGAGCCATGCAAGAAGGTCGCTATAGATTAAATTAATTGAAGATGTATAATTTTCTTTTGGTAGTATGTTGCCAAAGTTCTACCAACACCTCCTGGCTCTGGCCTTTGCTGTGAATAAGATCAACCAGGATCCAACAATCTTGTCGAATGTCACCCTTGGCTTTCAGATTTATGACAGTCATTTTGATTCAAGGATGACCTACAGGATCACTTTGGATTTGCTTTTTAAGTCACAGGCATTTTTCCCCAATTACAAATGTGATCCTCACATAAAACATATAGCACTCATTGGGGGAATCAGTCCTGACATCTCCTCCTATGTGGCAGACATCTTAAGTCTGTACAAGATTCCACAGGTAAGATCTGTGCACATCAACAGAGCAGCCCTGTTGTTTTGATACAGTAACCGGTTTTGTTTTTCTGAAAGTGAATGATACATTCCCAAAAAAGTGGATGTGAATGAAAAAAAAAAGCGAAAAGCTTCCAGAGATTGGAAGAGATGCAAGCATAAGGAAAAACCAAGGATATTATGTAAATAACAAAATAACAGTACTGAATAATAGGTAGATCGGTAGGTAGGTGATAGATTGATCGATAGATCGATAGATCGATAGATCGATAGATCGATAGATCGATAGAT
>BLBF01000101.1:557311-571455 GCA_015471245.1 Laticauda colubrina
AGACAGACAGACAGACAGACAGACAGACAGACAGACAGACAGACAGACAGACAGACAGACAGACAGATCTGATGGGTGGTGGGTGGGTAGATGGACCTGGGGCTGGAGATGGAGGTGGTGGAGATGGAGATGGAAATAGAGAGATAGAGAAGACAGACATGACAAAAATGTGTGTGTGTGTGTGTGTGTGTGTGTGTGTGTGTGTGTGTATGTATGAGAGAGAGAGAGAGAGAGAGAGAGAGAGAGAGAGAGAGAGAGAGAGATGGTAGAAATATAAGATATCTGCTCTGTGAATAGCTTAGGTGCCAGATTGTTTCCAGATCCAATTAAAGGTGTTAGCTATCTCCATTGAAGCCCTTCATGACTTGGGGCCAGGTTAACCTGAGAAACTATTTAATTCCAACTACATTGTCCCATTCAGGTAGATCAGGTAAGGAAGGCATGTTGTGAATGCTGTCAACTAAATAATTTTGTTTGGAGGGATCCAGGAAGAGACAGATCTTTGCTATTGCCCCCACCCTATATAATTTCCAGAGTTGAGTTGGGCCCTCACTCTTCTGGCCTTCAGAAAGAGTGTTAAGATCTGGCTCTCCCAGTTAGCATGGGGATCAAAGAGAGATATGTAACTCTGGGGAGGGCTAGTATCCCATTCTCTTTATTTTGTTATCTTTTTAATTTTTTTCATTTTTAATACCATATCCCTAACTTTTGAATTTTGTTTTTAACTTTATTCTGACTTATGCTCTTATGCTATGCTATCTTGTTTTTATTATCATGAGCTGCCCAGGGCCATAGGTGAGATGGGCATGATAGAGATGTAATGAATAAGTAAATAATATAATATATCTGAGCATGTCCTTTCAGCTTACATATGGATCATTTCCTATGCAAAGAAACAATATGGGGGAGACCTCTTCATTTTACCATACAGTCTCCAATGAAGACCATCAATATACAGGCATTATCTATTTACTTAAACATTTTGGGTGGGTCTGGGTCGGACTTTTGGCTGGAGATGACAAAAGTGGAGAATGTTTCTTGAAAAAGATGGAGTCCTTATTTCTCCAGAATAAAATTTGTTCAGCCTTTGTTCAAAGAATGCCAATTGACAGCCGATTCCCTGAACTTGATGAACTGAACACCATTTCTGCAAATACTGAAGAGTTCTACTCAGATGTGAAAGTTAATGTCCTGGTTGTCTATGGTGAAACACTAATTATAATGTGGCTAAGCACAGCACTATTTTTCGCAGCTGTTAACTATACTGAAAAGGTGTGGATTATGACAGGCCAGATTGACTTTGCTTCAACCGTCATTTCAAGGGACTGGAAATACGAGATATTCCAAGGTGCCCTTATTTTTGCAATCCACTCCACTGAGCATGAAGAGTTTCAGGTCTACCTTCAGAATATAAAACCAGCCAAGGCACATCTTGATGATTTTTTCAAGGAATTCTGGGCACAAGCCTTTGGTTGTTCTGTTCCAGATCCTATGGACCTAACAGAGGCTCACAACTTTTGTACTGGGACAGAATCTTTGAGGGATCTTCCAGGGATTCTTTTTGAGATGGTCATGACTGGCCATAGTTACAGCATCTACAATGCAGTCTTTGCTGTGGCCCATGCATTACACAACCTGGATTTATCTCGACCAAAAAATAAAGCAGTCAGGATGACAAGATATCTTGAAGAGATAAACCCTTGGCAGGTAATGCCTCCAGAATGAGAAAAAGAAAAAAAGAATGAGAAGAAACAATATATAGCACCGAAAAAATAAATCACATGAAACTAAAATAAAAATAAGTTATTTTTTACTGATAATATATGGTACTAGTTTAGTTCCCGTACTTTGAAATGTAACTATGTGGTTGGGCTTAGCTTTTAGGGAGGAAAATAAGGGGAAAAATTGTGCCTCTGCCTACCAGCATCCATTGGTATTCATCTGGCTAGTATCTTGTCAATGTGTGAGAAAGTTGAGGCTGTTTGGAAACTGAAACTGTATTTGCTGTATGAGCAAGTAGGAGACAGCAAGGAGTCTGGACATGGCTTAGCACAACTGTTCTATACTAAAGCTGCTTGGTGCTTTGAAACTAAGAAACTCCTCTCTTCTCCTTGTGTTTTGCATTTAAAATAGTTTTCTTTTTAGGTGAGGAGGGAGAATAAAATTCCTTAGCATTAGATCATGTTAATAATAATATATGAAATACTACTGCTCTGATGCTCATTTAAAAAAATATCATTTCTTAGTGAACACCTAGAAGCCAAGAGGAACATCCATGCCAAATATCAAGTTTGTAGGCTTTATGTTTTTGGAGATTTTGTGATGATGTGTGAGTGGTATTTCACTCTTATATAGATTCATGGATTATATTTTCCATTGGGGTGAGAGAAGTCCTCTTATATTTTCTAGTTCTAGGGAGCTCAGTGACTCATGAGCTTAGGATGCTGGGCTGACAATCAGCAAACTTGCATTTGAGACACAGTTGCTGCTACAGGATGGTGCGATCTCCCATCATATTGTCCAGCTTCTGCCAATCAGTATTTTCAAAGTGGACAACCATCAATAAATATTTTAGTACCATTTCAGTACCATCTGTGGGCAACTTAATGGGGACATGAAAAGGACATCCAATTGGGCATCTCCAGGCAATGGAATTGTCATTATTCAATCATTTCAACCTGGAAATGCTAAAGCTAAAATATTACAGAATTGTAATAGATACAATTCTGAAGATGAGTAAAATCTTTTCATTCACTTTCACAATTACCCTTTTTAAAGAAAGATTTTCAAAAGTCTTCATATCTAGTCATTAATCAGGTTAAAATAAGCTATTTTAAAAATATAAAAGTAGAATGAATAGATTCAGGCATTCAAACAGATATTTCTTCATACCTAGTCCTTAAAAGTTTTATTCAGTTCCTTACATGATTACAATTGATTCTCTTATTCTACTATTGCCCAGGTTCAGTCACTTAAAACAATAATAATGATATTTTCTAGGAATCCAGCAAGGTGAAAAAGGAATCCAAAGGCTATTTGAAAAACAATGTAGTAGTAGAAATATGTGTTAAATCCAGAGGGGTGGTGAGAACATTGCAAAGACATATCCAACTGAATCAGGTTAAAAGGAGGAAAAGGGAAGACACAGGCAGCAGCAATCAGAATTGATCTGGAAGGGACCTTGGAGATCTTCTAGTCCAACCCACTGCTCGAGCAGAAACCCTATACCATTTCAGATAGGTGACTATCCAGTCTCTTCTTAAAAACTTCCAGTGATGAAGCACTTGCAATTTCTGAAGACAAGATGTTCCACTGGTTAACTGTTCTCACTGTTAGGAATGTTCTACTTAATTCCTGGTTGCTTCTCTCCTTGATTAGTTTCCATCCATTGTTTCTTGTCTTGCCTTCTTCTGCTTTGAAAAATAAATTGACCCCTTCCTCTCTGTGGCAGCGTCTCAAATACTGGAATACTGCTATCATGTGTCCCACTCTGTTCTTCTTTACTCTAGACTAGCCATATCCAACTCCTCCAATTCTATTTCATATGTTTTGATCTCCAGGCCCTTAATCATCTTAGTTCTTCTTTGTACTTTCTTCCTAATTTCTAATTTTTTTTCATAGCTTCTGTAAAGTTTATTATATCAGGTAAATATAATTCTAGTTATATTTATAAAATAATAATAATATAAAATAATAACAATAATAAAAACAATAAAATATAATTCTAGTTATTTCATATCTGGTGTACAATGAAGAGTTAAAATGTTTATATAAAAAGAAGAGGTACAGCTCAAAAATAACAAGAATAAAGGTGACAAATGACAGTGACAAAATGTGTATATATTTTCTTAGGTGTTTTCTTAGGTGTTTCTTGCTTTGTTCTTCTTTATCTTCTTAGCTCCACCATTTCCTTCAGACCCTTTCATTCAACAACACAAATGGAGAAACGGTGTCCTTTAATAAGAATAAGGAGATGGGATCCGGATTTGATATAATAAACATGCTTATTTTCTCTAATAACTCTTTCCATAAAGTAAAAGTTGGAAGGATGGAGACCAAGGATTTTCAAGGAAAGAAATTCATCATTGAAGATGACAAGATTAAATGGCATGGAAACGCTAACAAAGTGAGAATTTGTAAATCATCTGAAAAGATTTAATTGTTGGAATTCTCTCCCTTTCAATTACAACAAATGAACGAACATAATCAGTTCTCCTCATGCCTCACATCGTATAATAAAACCTATATGGGACACTCCTAGATACCAATACAAGGAGAAATAGAATACTTACAATGGAAAGGAAAACATTTTCAGTATTATTGTTTTAGGGTAAGAGGAGT
Source organism: Laticauda colubrina (assembly GCA_015471245.1). Classification (NCBI taxonomy): domain Eukaryota; kingdom Metazoa; phylum Chordata; class Lepidosauria; order Squamata; family Elapidae; genus Laticauda; species Laticauda colubrina. The sequence goes on from BLBF01000101.1 coordinate 561,653, forward strand.
GGCCTGGGGGCCGAGAAGTGGAGCCTCACCTCAAAATCAGGAGGCTGTGATCCTAGGTAGTGGCAGATATTTCTCTAGGCACTAAAGAAAATACCTGCCGTGAACTCCATATAGGGCTCAGGAAGGGCATCCAGCCAGTAAATGCTCAGGTCCATTCAGATGCCCCAACTTTACTGTGATGCAAGGTATTATAGAGCTATTAAAAGAAAAAAAATGTTTTAGAGTAGTAGAAGCAAAATAAAAGGAAGAAAAGACAGTTACGGCTCTTCTATTTTTAGTGGAAAATATAAATGGATTAAACTATTTCTGTCTTGGGGATTTTAATCCCCCTTTTCCTCTTTGTATTCTGTTTTGGTTGTTTTTTAACCTGTAGACCTTTATCAGCTTTCTATAGGGAAAATGTTTACATGGATTTGGAATATATTTACAGGGATTTTGACTACAGCATATGAACTCTTTTTTTCAGAAACATATTGATAAAGCCCATGTCACACTGCACCGATGGATGGAAAGAGGATGTAAAATGGAGAAAAAGGCTTGCAATCCGTTGGTTAACGCGATGCATCCGTACTGTACTCACTGCATACGTTTTTCATACTCTCTATCCGTCCAGCGTCTACTGAGATTTCATCCGCTCAAAAAGTTTTGAGCTGCACAAAACTTTTTGAGCGGATGAAGTATCCAACGCGTCCATTCTACATCCACTACGCATACGGGGAACATCTGTTATACGTCCGTCATCATCTGTTACGTGTCCGCTATATCCACTAGGCATCTGCTGCGCATCTGCGCAACTCAAATCCGCTCCAGCGGAAAACGGACACAGGGAGAAAGTGAAAGGGACACAGAACGGACACACAGCATTAGTTGTACAGCCGTAGAAAGGATGTAAGTGGATGCAGCTCGCATATAAAGCATTAAAATGGAAAAAAAGTTTGTATAGGGGATGTATCTCAGATATATAGGATGTCTGCAGGATGTCTAGAGGATACGGAAGGACACCTAGCGGAAAACCTATATTTCCTATAAAAAGGGGGAGGAAATCACCAGGATCTCACTTTCAGTCCAGCAGCCCTGGTGTGCAGAACTCTTCAGCCGTGTTCTTGCTCTTGCTCTTCCACAGCATCCAGTCATCTCCACCATGGATCATCGCACACTCCTTTTGGTAGCCACCATCATTCTACAACAGTGTGAAGCCCTCTACACGCTCTTTCATCTGTTCTATGCAAGGAAAAGGAGGTGTCCAAGAAGTGTGTGGGTCCGAAGATGGATCGCGAGAAGAGCCAAGTATGGACTGTATGACAAGCTGATGGTGGAGCTGAGGAACGAAGACCCTCGTGCATTCCAGCACTTCATGAGGATGCCATCAGCCAAGTGTGATGAAGTTGTGGAGCAGCTGAGACCCAGGTTGACCAAGGCAAACACCAACTTCCAGCCCAGCCTGGAACCTGGGTTGAAGGTGGCACTGACTCTGCACCACCTGGCCTCCGGGACCATGTACAGGAGCATGCAGTATGCATGGAGGGTGCCACACAACACCATCAGCATTGTGGTCACAGAGGTGGTGCAGGCCATCATCGAAGAATACCTGGACGAGCTCCTCCAGTGCCCCTCCACTGAAGAAGGCTGGAGGAAAGTTGCAGAGCAGTGGTATCAGAAGTGGAACTTCCCCCACACCTTTGGAGCCATAGATGGGAAGCACGTGGCCTGAAAAGCTCCAGCCAACTCAGGGTCCAATTATTTCAACTACAAGGGCTTCTTCAGCATCATTCTCTTTGCCATGGTCGATGCTGACTACAAGTTCATGTACATCGATGCTTCAGGCAATGGGTCATCTTCAGATGCCCAGGTATACAACACCAGTCACCTCAAGGAGGGACTGGAATGCAACCACATCATGGGCTTCCCAGATCCAGACCCCCTGCCCAACGAAACACAAGATGTGCTCTACTTCATCATGGGTGTTGACGCCTTCTCCCTGAGAACCTACCTCATGAAGCCCTACACTTCCAGATGCCTCACCTGTGAAGAGAGGATCTTCAATTACAGGCTATCCAGGGCAAGGCGGGTGGTGGAGAACATCTTTGGCATCCTGGCCAAAGTAAGGGGCTGTGGAAAGCCTTGGAAGGGCTGTGACATCACCTGGGGTGGAGGAGCAGACCTGGACTGGGTCAGAGCAGGTTCAGCTGGGCCTGGAGGGTGGTGCAGAAGACCTGTGATCCTCTCCTTTATCACCTGGTACTGGGATTCGGGCATTTTCATGAGGGTCTGGTTGACGTAGTTGAGGAAGGGCTTTCTGTTAGAGGATGGTATGTCGAACTGTATCAGCTGAGAGAGGAGATCTACGCTGCTCTTGATGGTGTCCCTGATCTCCAAGAGGACAGTGTGGCTCTGTCCCTCCGGTCTGGCTCTCTGCCTGCTTTCTGTGGAGGTGGAGCTGGGTGTGGGTGTGGGTTGGTCTCTGGTTGCAGCGGCCTCTTCTTGCTCCTACTGCGTCAGGGGGTCCTCCATGTGCTCCACCACGGGGAGTGCAGCTGTCGGGGGAATCTCCATCGTGGGATGCTCAACAGATACCTGCCTGGACACAGGAGCTGACTCTTGGCCAGAAGAAGATTGGTCTCTGTGGGCTGCCTGAGAGTGAGGGTAGACAGAGGGGCTGCTTCTCGGTGGTGGATCTCACCCTCCCAGAAGCTGCACTTGGCCATCACGTAGGTCTCCCGGTCGGTGAGCTTGACCGCGGCCTGGCCAGACTTCTTCAGGTGCAGCTTCCCGTACCAGGTGTGCATGTGCTTCCACCACCCGAGGAGGACATCTGAAGTGTAGCCCAGGCTCTCCGCCTTCTCTCTCCAAGCTGCCTGCTTCCTCTTGGTGTCTCGATAGAGCCTGTGTCCCTTCCACCATAGGTACTCATTCTCCCTCAGCCATTCGAGCACCTCATCCTCATGTTCCTCAGCAATGGAGTACTGTCTCCTTTCACTCTTTTCTCGTGAATGCCTCTTTCTCCCTCTGGCAGGGCCTTCTGGGGCCTCATCAGTAGGGCTTTGAGGTTCTAGGGGCTGGTCCACCACAACACCACCACCACCAGCACCACCACCAGCAGCAGCAGCACCAGCAGGACCAGCAGCACCAGGAGCACCAGCAGCACCAGCAGCACCAGCAGGACCAGCAGCACCAGCAGGACCAGCAGCAGCACTACTAGAGTAAGAACCAGCAGAAGCACCAGCATCAGGAGCAACACCAGCAGAGTAAGCTCCAGCAGCAGCACCAGCAGAGTCAGCCCCAGCAGAAGCCCCAGCAGAAGCAGAGTAAGCACCAGGGGGTGGGATGGTGGTCCTGTCCTTGCCAGGGCTGGCAAGAGTAGGCACAGGCTTCTTCTTCTTCCCCATGGTGGTTGGCTGAAGATGTGTCTGGCAGCAGGTCTTTCCTCTGAATGATGACCTGCTTGCGAGCTGCATCCTTTTATATCCACGGTGCTTACGCAAAGCATCTTCCCCCGCAAAGTGAATGCTTTCCATCTGCTAGGCATCTGCTAGGCATCCGCTCTGCATCCATTCCTTCCGCTGCACGTCCACTTCGCTGTTATCCCACGGAAGCCCTGCGGATGTGTCATCTGCTTCCATCCGCTTCCATCCGCTAGGCTTCCGTTGAGTATCCGCTTAACATCCTCGCTACGTCCTTCCCCCGTCCATTCCTTTCCGTTCCTTTCCACTCTGTTTATGCAAATTTGGGGCACTTTTGAGAGTGGATTACAACGGATGGAAATTTTGCTCGTCTGCTGTGTCCTTTTTACATACGTTTTGCAGCCATCGGCCGATGTGACCTAGCCTTAAGGGAATAGCATTTGTTCTTGTCTACTTCTTCCTAAGTAAAACCAACATTTTCTTGGAGGCAAGTTGGTTTATAGTGACAGTTGGAATACATTTGGTAAAAAGTTATGAAATGAATGTCATTTTCTGGACAAAGTTATGAAATGAATGTCATTTTCTCCTCTATTTTCCAGCTGTCCTTCAGCAGTGGGTTTTTTTTGTCCAAAGGACTATGCAGATCTGCTGTTTTAAATTCAATTAAGAGGTACAAAGAGACTCCAGATTCACAAATGTAGAGAGATCCTTAGTAAGTCCTTAGGAGGAGAAGGAAGAAGAAAAAAAAAGAATGAGGAGGTGGAAGAGAGAAGGGGAAGGGGAAGAAGAAGAATATTGTTAATCGTTAATTTTACATCAAGGGTTTACTTTAATAGGAAGTGTTGTACTTTATATGATACATTCAACATTGTACAGGACACATAATTTGTAGTGGCCTGCTTACCCACCCACCCACCCACCTACCTACTTACCTACTTACTTATCTACTTATTTACCTTCCAAACTTGTATAAATTGATTATTCAACCTAATTTATCTAATTTTTCAATTAAACTTTTTTTTTTAAAGATCCATCCCCTTTCCTTGTGTAATCCTTATTGCCAGCCTGGTTATGAAAAGAAAAAAAAAGAAGGAAATAAATTTTGCTGCTATGATTGTGTTCAGTGTCCAGAAGGGAAGATTTCCAATGAAAGAGGTAAATGACACAGTAAAGCAAATCTTTGTATTTAATTCTTCTTTTTATCTCTTTTCTCCAGCGTGCTTAATAAGAATTTGAAGGATATTCAACATGGCAATTGTTGAGAAGTGTTGTGCCAGTATAACTGTTGGGCCACATAAGTTATATAGCAATCTATCCTTGCTTAATATATTATCATCATTACGACTTTGTAGGACTTCATATTTTAAAGAAGAAAGCTCCTTTGGAATTCATGGATGCACAAAATTAGTGTTCATGTGCAACTTCTTAATTCAAACACAACTTTTCCTGGCAACATCTATCAACAGGGCCATGATGACTCAGTGGTTAAAGACACTGAGCTTGTCAGCTAGAAAGCTGATAGCCTAGGTTAGAAACCTGAGCAGCATAAAACACATCCCGTTACCTGCCCCAGCTCCTAATTACTTTGCAGTTCAAAAGCATGCAAATATGAGCAGATAAATACACACCACTTTGGTGGGAAACTAACAGCATTCTGTAGACCTAAGCAGATAGTCACTCTGCCCATGTGACCATGGAAATGTCTTGAGACAACGCTAGGTCTTTCAAGTAAGAAATCGAAATGAGTTCCATCCTCTAGAATCAGATATGACTGGACAGGGGAAACCTTTACTTTTATCTATCAACAATCATGTAACCCAGGAGAAGACACGGATGATTTAGAGCAGGGTTGTCAAACACAAGACCCACGGGCAAGATCTGGCCTGTGATGTTGTTGGATTTGGCCTGCAGGGCCATCCTGGAAAATGTAAGGGGCTGTCCCATGTCACTTTGGCCAAGTCTATCCAATGTAAAGAGAAAACATGCCAGCAGTTTGGGGAATAGTGCCAGGGTGGCTATGCCTACCCAGTTGGCCATGCCCACCCAATTAGACACACCCACCCAGCTCCTTGAGGTCAACCACAGCCTTAACATGGCCCTCAATGAAATTGAGTTTGACACCCTTGATTTAGAGAGTTACAGAAAGGGCTAACTGAAAGGACATATCTTCCCTTCAAACCTGGAGCTATACACAGTAGCACCTTTTCCCCTCCAATCCATTATTCCTTGATGGTGTTTGTGTTCAAGGGAAATAATGTACATGAAGCAGAATTGTGCTAAGGATGGGAAAGCAAAATATTGAATTTCCAAATACCTAAATGTTCCTTTGCACTACTGATGCTTTAGAAAGTATGGAATACCTCCTCTAATGAGGGGCAGAGTGGCTCGAGTGATAAGACAGTGGGCCTGTGCATTGCAGAGGTCAGCAGCTCAGGGGTTCAATTCCTGTGAGTGAAGAAACCATGGTAGGGTAAGAAAGGAGCCTTCTCCGATTGCCTACTGGCATTCAGGTGTCCCATCGGTAAAGATAACGCTGCCTGAAAAAAATCCTTTCACAGAGGCAGACAACCACCTCAATGATTCTTGGTTAAAACATGCCATACACTAAATAAACCTCTTATAATTTTAAAATAGAATAAAACTAAAGTTCAGAGTTTTGGTAGCACTGCAGAAGAACATATGTGTATGTTTTGTGCTTTAAACAAATTTAGAACACATTATATTTTTAAACAAGTATGAATAATCCAAACAATAAACATACTGATCTTTACAGGATAGCGGACAATTGGACAATAATGGGTATTGCTTCACAAAGTTCATCTATCTTGTGGAATCATGAGTGGTGGGCCTCTTTTTAAAAAGACAGACATGACAACTGAGTGATTTCACATAAAAATTAACACTATCTTTATCTGTTTTCCCACATTCAGATACAGAAGATTGCTTCAAATGTCTATCTGATCAGTATCCAAACCAGGAACAAGATGAATGTTTCCCCAAAATTGTAGTTTTTTTGTCTTATGAAGAACCTTTGGGCATCTCCTTAGTCACAAGTGCCATCTTCTTCTTCTCAGTCACAATTTTGGTATTAAAAATATTCCACCAGTACAAAGATAGTCCCATAGTCAAAGCCAATAATCGGGACCTCACCTATGCTCTCCTAATCTGTCTTTTGCTCTGCTTCCTTTCATCTTTCCTATTTATTGGTAAGCCTGGGGTGATGACCTGCTTTCTTCGGCAACCAGCCTTTGGTATCATCTTCTCATTGGCTGTTTCCTGTGTGTTAGCCAAAACCATCACTGTGGTGGTAGCTTTCATGGCCACCAAGCCAGGATCCAGGATGAGGAAGTGGATGGGAAAGAGGCTTACATGTTTTATAGTCCTTTCCAGTTCTTCCATCCCAGTAGGCATGTGTGCTCTATGGCTAACAATCTCTCCCCCATTCCCCAATTTGGACATGGACACGCTGACCACTGAGATAGTAGCAGAGTGTAAGGAAGGTTCTGTTGCTATGTTTTATCTTGTCTTAGGCTACATGGGACTTCTGTCCATCATCAGTTTCAGTGTTGCTTTTCTGGCTAGGAAGTTGCCTGATAATTTCAACGAAGCCAAATTCATCACCTTCAGCATGCTGGTATTCACCAGTGTTTGGTTATCCTTTGTTCCAACCTATCTGAGCACCAAGGGAAAATACATGGTAGCTGTGGAGATCTTTTCCATCTTGGCCTCAAGTGCTGGGCTTTTGGGATGCATATTTTTCCCGAAATGTTTCATAATTGTGCTGAGGCCTGAACTGAACAACAAGGATCACCTCATGAGAAGAAAGCAAATGCAATAATAATAAACAATGGATACTTCTTTTGGGACAGATACAATGGACTTTATGTATCTGCTGATGAAACAATACATTCTGTTTTAATTTATTTTTCAATGTACTTGTTCATCCCAATCCTCACCGGAAAATTACAGTGAAAATGCTGAAAAGGCATGTAAATGAAAGATGAAGAATACAGATACCATAAAGACAAATAAGGAAGTAAGACAAGGCTGCCCCCTAGCTCCTCTATTGTATATATTGACAGAAGAGACTCTCTTAGTTCAAATTAGGCAAAAACAAGAAATTAGAAGACTAAAAATTAAAAAAGAGGAATATAAACTCTAGGCATTGGCTGATTATATGGCATTTATATTAGAAGAGCCCTTAGAAGCGAGCCCTATACTACTAAGAGAAATAGAAGAATATGGAAAGGTGGCAGGGTTAAAAATTAACAAAGAAAAAACAAAAGTGTTAAGAAAAAACTGTACAAAGGAGCAGAAGGAAGAACTAGCAAATAAATTAAGTATGCAGGTGGTAAATAAAGTAAAATACCTAGGGATCAAGTTGACTGCTAGATGTTCGTCGATTAAAAAAGATAACTATAATAAGTTAATAATGCAAATAGTTAAAGATTTAGAAAATTGGGCCAAATTGCAGTTATCACTATTGGGATATATTTCAATAGTAAAAATGAATATTTTGCCAAAATTGTTGTTTTTGTTTCAGACAGTGCCAGTCAAGTTGGAAAAGATTTTTTTCATAGAATTAAACAAATGTGTATCTAAATTTTATGGCAGAGGAAAAAAACCTTAAGTGAAATGTAAATTATTACAGGATGCCAAGAAAAAAAGAAGGATTTGGCTTTCCAGATTTTGAAATATATTATGATGCTGCTATTGTAAACTGGCTTAAGGATTGGGTTAAATTAGAAAATAAGAAAGTTATTAGTATTAGAAAGTTTTTTTTCCAAGTTTTATTTTTTATTTTTTAAAACATAAACAAACAAAACATAAAAACATCAAACTTTCTTCCATATGTATACAAACAGTGTGTCGGTTGGCTTATAAATTATTTTGTGCATCCATTTCTTATTCTTCTATAACAATTAGATTGCATAAGAATTCATATTATCAATCAAAAAATTAAGTACCTGAGTATCATTATCAATCCAACATTTGATGATAATTTTATTCATTCATATTTTTCGAGGTAACTATAATTTACTTAATTTATTTTATAACACTTCATATTATCATCCCAAATCTATGCTAAAATCATTTTGTAAATATGAAAAAAATACATTTTAACATTTTTATTATTTTCTAAAAATCTACATATTACATGACTGTATTTTATTATCTAACCATTGGAAAAAAAGATCCCAAATTTCATAAAATTGTTCATCCTTTTGCTCTCTAATTTCAAATGTCAATCTATTCATTTCAGCACATTCCAATATTTTCTAAATGATTTCCTCCTGCGATGGTATTTTCTCATTTTTCCAGTTTTTAGCAAATACAATCCTAGCTGCTGTTAACACATTTACAATCAAGTATTTCAAATCTTTGCTATATGTTTCAGGTAAGATTCCCAATAAAAATATCTCTGGTTTCAAATCTATATGTTTTTTTGTCATTTTTTCCAACCATGTGTGGATTTTAGTCCAATATTTTTTAGCATCCGCACAAGTCCACCACATATGGTAATATGAGCCAGGTGTCTGATGACATTTCCAACATTTTTTGGATTTATTCTTGAACATTCTTGCTATTCTTGTTGGGAGAAAATGCCACCTGTAAAACATCTTATACAAATTTTCTTTATATGCTGCTGATATTGTCATTTTATACTTTTGAGATCACAACTTTTGCTATTTCTCTGAATCAATCACATATCCAAAATTCTTCCCCCAAGCAATCATAGTTTCTTTAACTTGTTCTTCTTCTAATTTAATTTCTAGTAAATATCCATACAATTTTTAATCATCTTTTCATCAGTACCTGTCAAAATCTTATCTAGATTGGTCAGTTTAACCTAAAAACCTTCTGTTTTAGAATCTTCAACATACCTTGAGTGTATTTGAGCATATGAAAACTAGTTCATTTTATACCTTGTTCCTCTAGTTTTTGAATAGATTTAAGTTCACCCTTTTCATTCAGTATTTCAGCATATCTAACTGTTTGTTCCTTTTTATATATTATAGGATAAGAAAATGCTTCAATAGTTGATAACCAGACTGGTATTTTCAGATAACATTGTCTTTTAATCTTCTCCCAATTTAACCACAAAGACTCCCGTATATAATATCTTCTAAAATATCCTTGTGTTTTAGTTCCTTTATACCATAAAAAGGCATGCCACCCCAACAGCAAATCATGTCCTTCCAGTGTCAACAATCTATAATTTCTTAATGTTATCCATTCTTTAACCCACATCAAAATTGTTGCTTGGTAATATAGCTCCCAATTAGGCGGACCAAATCCTCCACTAATTCTAGCATCTTGTAGCAGTTTCAACTTTATTCTCGCTTTCTTACCTTATATATATATATATATATATATATATATATATATATATATATATAT
>BLBF01000101.1:571465-599876 GCA_015471245.1 Laticauda colubrina
TATATATATATATATATATATATATATATATATATATATATATATATTTCACCACAATTTTATTTAATTTTTCAAAATAGTCTTTTCCATGTCTAATTGGAATTGTTTGAAACAAGTATAAAATTCTGGGTAGTATATTCATCTTGATTGTTGAAATTCTCCCTATTAGTGACAGTTTCAAATTTTCCCATTTCGCCAAATCTAATGCTATCTGCTGTTTAAGTTTAATGTAGTTTCCCATAATAGTCTCGAATGATTTCCTTCTTCTCTTTACTAACAATGCAAACTTGGCCTTAGTCATCTATTGCAATATTTTCCTTGATTCTTTTCTCCTTTCTCAATTTATATGCTAACCATCTATCTGGTTTATTTGCATCTTCAAAGTAGTTCTGTTTAGCACCTCTAATTTTCTGTGCTAATTCTTTTTTTTCTATTAGACCCATTTTATATTTGGTTATATCCATTTTTAACTTAATGTTCTTTTTCTGTGGCAATTTTCTGTAGCACTTTGTCAAGTCCTTTATACTCATCCTCTCATGCCTTAGAGGCTAATCTTTTCATGGTATTTCTTTTCCTTGTATAGTCTATTATCAAGCCTCTACCATATGCCTTCATTGTATCCCATACGTTCTGGATTGATGTATTATTATTTTTTGTTTTCTCTAAAAAAAAAGGGAGTTCTTTCTTCATCCACTGTGTGAAGTCCTTTTCCTTTGATATAATATTATTTAACATCCATCTAGATCTTCTTCTTTGTCCTTTCCATTTAATTGTCATTGGATTGCCCAAGTACTTGTTTCAATATTTATTTCTTGAATATTACTTAACAATTCTGTTGACATCCATATCATATCTATTCTGGACCATGATAAATGTCTATTTGAGTAGAAGGTGTATTGTTTAGTTTTAGCATTTCTTTCTCTCCATGTATCTTTTAAATTTATTTCATCTACCATTGAAAAAAAAATCAAGGGAGAGTCTTTCTGTTTTGCTTTATTGTTTTCTGTGCTGTATATTCCAGTTTATTGTCTACAATAAATATGTAATAGTAATTTTCATATGTAATTCATATGTAATTTTTTATAAAATTCTTCTTGATTGCCATTTGGGTCATAGATTGCAATCAGGAGTGTTTTCGTATTATTGTCCATTATTTTCTCCATTAATATTCTTCCGTCGTCATCAGTATAAATCAATTTCCCTGGGATAGTCCCTTTAATGTACAAAACCACACCTCTTTTCTTGCATTGTGTCAAGTAAGTAAATATTTTCCCTAATTTTGGCTGGATCAACAATTGTTCATATTGCTTTTTAATATGTACTTCTTGCAGGCAGATTATACAAATTTTAATTTGTCTAATTTATGGAAGGTTTTCCTTCTTTTAATGGCTGAATTAGGTCCATTTATATTAATTGTAATCATTTTTTTCTCTTCCATGGTTATATTTTGTAGTTAGGTTTGACAGCTCTCATGAGTTCACGTTGTTCTTTGGCTTCCTCTTTTCTACCTACTGCACCTTCTTCTTTTTCAGTCGTCATTTGGCAGTCCTCTTGGAATTCAATTAGTGAAATTTCTTTTTCTGCTTCTTCCTCTTTCCCTCTGAAAAATTCTGTATGAAATGATTCAGCTTTCTCAACTGAGTCAATTCTATGCCTCTGTTCTTGCCATGTGAACATTAAACCTTCTAGAATCAGCCATCTATAATTCACCTCTTTTTTAAATTGCAATTTGGTCAAGAATCGGTATTCTCTTCTTATCTCTCCCACTCTTCTGGGTCCTCCTGGGTCCTCATGACCACAATCTCCTTGTCTTTGTATTTCAATGTTTTCTCTCTTGTCACTTGCAATATTTCCATTTTAATGGCTTTCTTTGTAAATCTGATGTGAACTTCTCTTGGTAAACTATTTCTCATTGCATATTTTGTGAAAACTAGATAGACCTCATCTATTCCATCCATCATCTTCTCTTCAGTTATTTCCAAAGCTCCAGCCAATATTTCTATCATTAACTCAGCTAGATTTTGCCTTTTTCTTCCTCTATGTTTTGGAATCTAAGATAAAATTCCAATCTGTCTATCTCCCATCTCAGCATACCACTTTTATTTTATTCAACCATGTTTAATCTGTTATCGATGTCTCCAATCTTCTTGTCTCTTTGTTTATCTTCTTCAAATTTTTGAGTCTATCATTATACTTCATCATCATTTATTGGATGTTCTCCACTTTTTCATTGGTTTTCCCTGTTCTTTGTTCGATGTTCTCTGTTCTCTTTTCAATATTCTCTGATCTCGTTTGAATATTTTGAATTCCTTGCATAATCATCTGCTGGGTCACTTTTTCTTGTTCTTTTTCTTGCCTTTACAATGTCTGTATTGAACGTTGTCCTCCTGATGGTGGAGAGGAAGAAGTAGAAGATGAGGAACCAGGAGCTGTTAATTTCCTACTGATTTTAAGCAATTCAAAATCTTCAGGTTCTTCTAGACCTTAATCCAATTGTAAAATAACCAATAAAATTCCAAATAAAAACAGTAGGAAAAAAGAAACCAAATAGTGATAATAATAATATTAAAAAAGGGAAAAAAATCTTCAGGTTCTTGTATACCTTTATCCAATTGATTGGTTAGATAACAATAAAAATTCAAAAATGAAGGAAAAGACCATAAACACACACAAAAATGAAAAAGTTGTAAAATCCTAAAAAAGGTGAAAAAGTGAAGAATAAAAAGCTAAAAAAAGAAAGAAAAAATTCTTCAGGTCCTTCAACACCTTAATCCAATTAAGAGGTCTCAAATATAAAAGGAAGCATAAGAAAAAAGAAGAAGGCCAGAAAAATAAACAACAACAAAAAACCCCAATATGGAAGGTAGATGGAAGGACAAAAATAGCAGGGAGGGAGAGAGAAAAAAAGACTACTCCCTTAAAAAGAAAAGGAAGGGAACTATTAATACTAAAGCTTTTCCTTTAAAATAAAAAGTAAGCGTAGAAATTTAACTTCCAAAGACAAGAAAAAAAAAAGAAGAAAAGTTCCAAAGGGCCAAAAATCTAAATAGCTATTACAAAAAGTAAACTGATGAGGAGGGGTAGTACAGCTTAGAAAAAATAAAAAGAGCACACTGCACTTTGTTTAATTTTCCAAAGCTCTTGTTATAACTCTCTTCTCCAGAGATTTATCACCTTTTCTTTTCCTATAAGCTTCAATACCAGACTCCAGCTGTTGATAGAAACCCAGAAGAACACCTGCAATAATACTCTTCCATGCTCTTCCCTCTGTCTTATCAAATAGCAATGTCCTTGAAAAGTAGTCTCAGTTCTTTCTCAGCTTTGTCTGGTCAAAAGAAAAATAAAATATTTCCAAGCCTCTAGTTGGCAGTGTTATGAAGTTACTTTTGCTTTCACTTTCCCCCTCCTTTTCCAAGCAAAATAAAATAAGAATTAATTAAAAAAAGAAAAAGCTATTTTAAAAAAATAACTAAAAGGGAGTCTCAAGCCTAAAAGATTATAAAATCAAAAAGGAGAAAGAGAATAGATGAAAGAAGAGAAAAAAACCAGTCCAGTTTCAAAATATAAGATCATGTGTAGAAAATCCAGCAATGAGAAAATAAAAATAAAAATATTACTTTGACATTCCCATTTAAAATCGCCGCTGAGTCACTTCTGTCAAAACTTTTACAGATTCTTTCTTTTCCTAAGAGTGTCCTTTCAAATCTTAGTATAAAGAAAAAGTTCTTACCAAACTGGCACACTCTCTCTTTCCGTTCTCTTTTGTTTTGGAGCTGTCCCAACTTCAGCTGCATTAATGGCTGCCTCTTTGCCGCTGGCAAAAAGAGCTTCTCCTGGATCTACCAGGGACTTTGCGGTATTCCTGGGATCGACAGGATGCGCTGTTTACATTCACCGTCTCTTCAGGATGGTTTAGATCCACTTGCACTGTCCAGGAGTAAAGATATCAGCATTGATCTCAGACCTCCAAGATTGCATGCCATATCGTCGCGACGCCAGCTCTGCCCTCCTGTGATGAAACATTGATTATAATGTGGCTAAGCACTGTGCTATTTTTTCGCAGCTGTTAACTATACTGAAAAGGTGTAGATTATGACAGGCCAGATTGACTTTGCTTCAACCATAATTTCAAGGGACTGGAAATATGAGATATTCAGATGTACCCTTATTTTTGCAATACATTCCAACGAGCATGAAGAGTTTCAGATCTACCTTCAGAATATAAATCCAACCAAGGCACATCTTAATGATTTCTTCAAGGAATTCTGGGCACAAGTCTTTGGTTGCTCTGTTCCAGATCCTATGGACCTAACAGAGGCTCACAAATTTTGCAGTGGAACAGAATCCTTGAGGGATCTTCCAGGGATTCTTTTTGAGATGGCCATGACAGGCCATAGCTACTGCATCTACAATACAGTCTTTGCTGTGGCCCATGCATTGCACCACCTGGATTTATCTCGACCAAAACATAAAGCAGTCAGGATGGCAAGTTATCTTGAAGAGATAAATCCTTGGCAGGTAGTGTCTCCAGAATGAGAAAAAGAAAAAGAGAACAAGAAGAAACACTACATAGTGTTATATATGGTTTATTTAAAATATTTTCCATTGAGGATAGAAGTCCTCTTATATTTTCCAGTTCTCGGAATCTCAGTGACTCATGAGCAATAGGATGCTGGGCTGACAATCAGCAAACTTGCTTTCCACAAGGGAGATGACAAATGGCAATGACAAAATGTTTATGCATTTACTCTTAGTTTGAGTCAGGAACAGTTCTGTTTTCTTTGGTGTTTCTTTCTTTGTTCTTCTTTGTCTTCTTAGCTCCACCATTTCCTTCAGACCATTTCATTCAACAACGTAAATGGAGAAATGGTGTCCTTTAATGAGAATAAGGAGATGGGATCTAGATTTGATATAATGAACATGCTTATTTTCTCTAATAACTCTATTCATAAAGTAAAAGCTGGATGGATAGGGACCAAAGATTCTCAAGGAAAGAAATTCATCATTGAGAATGACAAGATTAAATGGCATGGAAACGCTAACAAAGTGAGAATTTGTAAATCATCTGAAAAGATTTAATTGTTGGAATTCTCTCCCTTTCAATTACAACAAATGAACGAACATAATCAGTTCTCCTCATGCCTCACATTGTATAATAAAACCTATATGGGACACTCCTAGATACCAATACAAGGAGAAATGGAATACTTACAATGGAAAGGAAAACATTTTCAGTATTATTGTTTTAAGGTAAGAGGAGTGGCCTGGGGGCCTAGAGGTGGAGCCTCACCTCAAAATCAGGAGGCTGTGATCCTAGGTAGTGGCAGATATTTCTCTTGGCACTAAAGAAAATACCTGCCGTGAACTCCATATAGGGCTCAGGAAGGGCATCCAGCCAGTAAATGCTCAGGTCCATTCAGATGCCCCAACTTTACTGTGATGCAAGGGATTATAGAGCTATTAAAAGAAAAAAAATGTTTTAGAGTAGTAGAAGCAAAATAAAAGGAAGAAAAGACAGTTACGGCTCTTCTATTTTTAGTGGAAAATATAAATGGATTAAACTATCTTTGTCTTGGGTATTTTAATCCCGTTTCCTCTTTGTTTTCTCTTTTGTTTGTTTTTTAACCTGTAGATCTTTATCAGCTTTCTGTGGGGAAAAAAGTTTACAGGGATTTTGACTATATTTTTCACAACGTAAGAACTCTTTGTCTCCAGAAACCATTTGAAAAGGGAATAGTATTTCTTTCTTGTCTACTTCTCCCTAAGTAAAACCAACATTTTCTTGGTGGCAAATTCAGTTTATAGTGACAGCAGGAATAAATTTGGAACAAGTTGTGAAATGGGTGTCATTTTCTGGACCCTTCTCCCCCTCTCTGTCTTCCAGCTGTCTTTCAACTTTGGGTTTGTTTGTTTTTTTGTCCAAACGACTGTGCAGATCTGCTGTTTTAAATTCAATTAAGAGATACAAATAGACTCAAGATTCAAAGTGGTAGAGAGATCCTTAGTAAGTCTTTGAGAGGAGAAGGAAAAAAAAGAGAAAAAGAATGAGGAGGAGGAAGAGGGAAGGAGAAGAGGAAGAAGATTGTTAATAGTTAATTTTACATCAAGAGTTAAAGGCCCTGTCACACTGCCTAACGGATGCAAAACATTTGTAAAAAGGACATAGTGGACGAGAACAATGTTCCATCTGTTGTTATCCGCTCTCAAAAGGGGCAAAAATTTGCATAAACAGAGCAGATAACATGGAAAGGAACGGATGGAGTGAGGACGCAGAGCGGATGGAAAGCGGATGCAGAACGGAAGCCTAGCAGATGGAAGCGGATGAGAGCAGATGGCACATCCGCAGGGCTTCCAGGGGGCCTCAGCAAAGCAGACGCAGAACGGATGAAGCGGATGCACAGCGGATGCACATCGGAGGAAGCGGATACAGAGCGGAAGCCTAGCGGATGCACAGCGGAAGCCTAACGGATGCCGAGTGTTAATTGCATATGCGGGGAGGATGCATTGCATAAGCCCCGTGGATATAAAGGGAAGCAGCTCAGAAGCAGGTCACCATTCAAAGGAAAGACCTGCTGCCGGAGGGATTGACAGCCTTGCCTGCCCTGCCTGCATGCCTGCCTGCAAGCCTTGCTGCCCGCCTTGCTGACAGCCTCCCTGCCAGCCTTGCTGCCAGCCAGTCTGCCTGCCAGCCTTGCTGCCAGCCAGTCTGCCTGCCAGCCTTGCTGCCAGCCAGTCTGCCTGCCAGCCTTGGTTCCTGCCTGCCTGCAAGCCTTGGTGCCTGCCTTCCTGCCAGCCTTGGTGGTTGCCTGCCTGCAAGCCTTGGTTCATGCCTGCCTGCCAGCCTTGGTGCATGCCTTCCTGACAGCCTTGGTGCCTCCCTGAAAGCCAGTCTGCCTGCCAGCCTTCCTGCCAGCCTTGGTGCCTGCCTGCCTGCCAGCCTTCCTGCCAGCCTTGATGCCAGCCTTCCTGCAAGCCTTCCTGCCAGCCTTGGTTCCTGCCAGCCTTCAAGCCAGCCAGCAACCCCACAACCTTGGGGAAGAATAGAAAGCCTCAGCCATCTGCTGCCAGCCCTGGCAAGAGGGACAGGGCCACCATCCCACCCCCTGACCCTCACTCTGGTTCTGCTGGGGCTTCTATAGCACGGGCTCGCTCTTCTGTGGCTGGAGCTTCTGCTGCTTCTGCTTCTGGAGGAGCTGATGATGCGGTGGATCAGACAAGCACTCCAGCACCAGCCACCGCCACAGCACCTGGACCCTTCACCCCTGAGACTGAGCGACCAAGAGGAGTGCCAGAGACTCATTTTTGTTTTATAGCTTGTTGTTAATAAAGTCTATCTTTGATTCACACACTTGCTTCATTTCTTTTTTTTTAATAAAGTCTTGGTGGAAACTTTTAGAAATGGTTTAAGCCTTTGCATGCTTGAGGGATGGGTTAAGATAGCAGTGGGATGGGCAGGGATATCTTTGGGATGGGTTAAGATAACTGTGGGATAGATAAACCTCCCGTGCAAGCATAGTGGGACTGTATGGTCCACCCTCCCAGCTGCCACACCTATGGCCCTTTATTATCAATAATTATATAATCAATCATCCACACATGTCAACATAAACACAACTCTTTATTAAATGCCCTGTTCATTGTAGGCCCACCCAACATACATGGCCCAATCTCATCAGTGTGATGAGACAGGCTGAAGGAAGCATCCATTAGTCATCTATCATCCTGTCTTGCCACTCTACTGCTCCAGCTGGGGAGTTGCACCAGTGTCTCAGGAGGTTGCACTGCTTCTTCCCTTCATGTGAGGCTCTGTTGGGGCCTTGCACATCATCAGTGTCTATCAGGTTTTGCCCTTGCCTCCATTCCCCAGGCTTCATGTCCCCATTGCCTTGTTGGAGGTCCACAAGCCTGTTCTGCAACACTGGGTAGTGGGTGCGCATGAGATTGTGCAGGATGCAGCAAGGTTTCCACAATGTTCCTCACGGTCTCTGGGCGATGCTGCATGGTGGTGAGAAGTATCTGGAACCTGTTGGCCAGGATGCCAAAAGCGTTCTCCACCACCCGCCTTGCCCTGGACAGCCTGTAGTTGAAGATCCTCTCTTCACGGGTGAGTAGTTTGGAGGTGTAGGGCTTCATGAGGTAGGTTCTGAGGGAGAAGGCGTCATCCCCCACGATGAAGTAGGGCACATCTTGTGTGTCATTGGGCAGGGGGTCTGGATCTGGGAAGCCCACAATGAGGTTGTGTTCCAGCCCCTCCTTGACGTGACTGGCGTTGTATACCTGGGCATCTAAAGATGAGCCATTGCCTGAAGCATCGATGTACATGAACTTGTAGTCAGCATCCACCATGGCAAAGAGGATGATGCTGAAGAAGCCCTTGTAGTTGAAATAAGTGGACCCTGAGTTGGCTGGAGCTTTGCAGGCCACGTGCTTGCCATCTATGGCTCCAACGGTGTGGGGGAAGTTCCACCTCTGATACCACTACTCTGCAACTTTCTTCCAGCCTTTATCAGTGGTAGGGCACTGGAGGAGCTCCTCCAGGTATTCTTCGATCTCTCTCTCTCTCTCTCTCTCGTGTCGCTACACTTTTCCCAGCCACTGTAGAACACTGTTGGTGTAGGTTGGTGTAGCGTGGTGGAAGGATTTGCAGGTAAACAGATACCTGACAGGGGCCGCGACGTGAACGCTCCTTCTATGGCCCCCATTCTTCAATGATGGCCTGCACCACTTCTCTGATCACAATGCTGATGGTGTTGTGTGGCACCCTCCAGCCATACTGCATGCTCCTGTAGGTGGTCCCTGAGGCCAGGTGGTGCAGAGTTAGTGCCACCTTGAGCCCAGGGTCCAGGCTGGGCCGGAAGTTGGTGTTTGCCTTGGTCAACCTGGGTGTCAGCCGCTGCACAACTTCATCAAACATGGCTGGAGGCATCCTCATGAAGTTCTGGAATGCATGAGTGTCTTCGTTCCTGAGCTCCACCATCAGCTTTTTGTACAGTCTGTACTTTGCTCTTCTGGCGATCCATCTTCCTACCCAGACGCTTCTTGGCCGCCTCTTTTTCTTCCCGTAGTAGAGTTCACAGAGCCTGTAGATGGCTTCGCAGTATTGCAGAACGATGGTGGCTGCCAAAAGGACTTTGTTGCGATCCACGGTGGACATGACTGGATGCTGTGGAAGAGCAAGAGTCAGATGAAGGCTGCAGAGGTCTGCACCGCAGGGCTGCTGGTCTGAAAGTGAGATCCAGGTGAGTTGCTCCCCCTTTTTATAGGCAGTATAGGTTTTCCCCTAGGTGTCCCTTTGCATCCTCTAGGCTTCCTCTAGACATCCTTAATATCCGAGATAGGTCCCCTCTGCAAACTTTTTTTCCATTTTAAATGCTTTCTTTCCATTCTGCATCCGCTAGGCATCTGTTCTGCATCCATTCTGCGTCCGTTCCGCTTCCTCCCTGCGTCCGTTTACCGCTGGAGCGGATGGAGTTGCGCGGATGTGAAGCGGATGCCTAGCGGATATAGCGGATGCGTAACAGATGCAGAACGGATGCCTAGCGGATGCCTAGTGGATGCAGAATGGAAGAATTGGATACATTTTCTGCGCAAAATTTTTGAGCAGCTCAAAACCTTCTGAGCGGATGAAATGTCAATAGACGGATGCTGGACAGATAGAGAGGATAAAAAATGGAGGCAGTGAGTACAGAACGGATACATCTCACTAATCAACGGATGACAAGTGTTTTTCTCTGTTTTACATCCTCTTTCCATCCGTTGGTGCAGTGTGACAGGGGCTTTACTTTAAGATGAAGTGTTGTAATTTATATGATAAATTCAACATTATTCAGGAGGCATTAATTGCAGTGGCCTACCTACCAACCTACCTATCTTGTCAGCTTACTTATCTACCTATTTACCTTCCAAACATGTGTAAATTGATTATTCATTTGCTATGTCATACCAGATCTTCTCTACCTAACCTTTCTATTAAACTTTTTTTTAAAGGTCCATCCCTTTTCCTAGTGCAATCCTTATTGCCAGTCTGGGAGAGAGAGAGAGAGAGAGGGAGGGAGAGAGAGAGAGAGAGAGAGAGAGAGAGAGAGAGAGAGAGAGAGAGAAGGAAATCAATTTTGCTGCGATGAGTATGTTCAGTATCCAGAAGGGAAGATTTCCAATTAAAGAGGTAAATGGCATAGTATAACAAATCTTCCAACATAATTGATATAAAAAGTTTGCAGAACATTAAAACACCACATTTGACATAATATCTGCCCTTTATTCTTCTCTTTATCTCTTTTCTCATGCATGCTTAAGAAGAATTGGGAGGATATTCAACATGGCAATTGTTGAGAAGTGTTGTGCCAGTATAGCTTGGGCCATATAAGTTGTGCTGTGTATGGAACTTGGTAGGCTCCAAGTGCCTTATTCTGATTGGCCGAGAAGGCCGTTCTTGGATTGGCTATTAGGGAACCAATCCAATTGGCCTGTCTGATGGCAGGAACACTCAAAGTACTGTCATTGGCCAGAAGCCACGAGCAAGCCGCTATAAGAAGGGCTGCCACAGCTTGGGCTATTATTCCGTTACCATTGCCTTACTTGTTAAAATAAAACAGTTGTTGTTGGAACCCGGTCTCGCACAACTTATTTCCGAACAAAACAAGTTATATGCAATATATTTTTGCTTATTTCATTATCATCATTATGACTTTGTAGGACTTCATATTTTAAGGAAGAAATCACCTTTGGAATACATGTATGCATGAACTTAGTATCCATGTGCAACTTCTTATTTTAAACACAACTTTTTCTGCTAACATCTATCAATGGGGCCACAATGACTCAGTGGTTAAAGACACTGAGCTTGTCAGCTAGAAAGCTAATAGCCTAGGTTAGAAACCTGAGCAGCATAAAATACATCCCCTTTTACCTGCCCCAGCTCCTGATTACTTTGGAGTTCAAAAGCATACAAATCATTATGAGCAGATAAATACACACCACTTTGGTGGCAAACTAACAGCATTCTGTAGACCTAAGCAGATAGTCACTCTGGCCATGTGACCATGGAAATGTCTTTAGACAATATTAGGTCCTTCAACTAAGAAATGGAAATGAGCACCATCCCGTAAAATCAGATATGACTGGATAGGGGAAATCTTTCCCTTTTTATATAAACAGTCATATCAACCAGGAGAAGACACAGATGATTTTGCGCAGAGGTGGGCTAGATCCATGGGCTAGATCTTGCCTGTGATGTTGTTGAATTTGGCCTGCTGGGCCATCCTGGAGAGTGGCCCTGTAAGGGGCTGTACCATGTCATTTTGGCCCAGTCTACCCAATGCAAAGAGGAAACATGTCAGCAGTTTGAGGAATGGTGTCAAGCTGGCTATGCCTACCCCAGTCACCCACGCTCACCCAATTGGACAACCCCCCCCTCCCGAGGTCAACAACAGCCCTAACATAGCCCTCAATGAAATTCAGTTTGACACCCTTGATTTAAAGAGTTGTAGAAGGGGCTAACTGAAAAAAACCTATCTTCCCTTCAAACCTGGAGCTATACACAGTAGCTCCTGTTTTCCTCCCATCCATTATTCCTTGATGGTATGTGTGTTTAAAGGAAATAACGTAATACCGATAATGTATATTAAACAGAATTGAGCTAAGGATAGGAAAGCAAAAGTTTGAATTTCTAAATAGCCAAATGCTCTTTTACACTGCTGATGCTTTAGAAAGTGTGAAAGATCTCTTAGAACGAGGGTCTGCAGTGGCTCACATGGTAAGATACTGGGCCTGTGCACCGCTGAGGCCAGCAGCACAGTCGTTCAATTCACGTGAGTAAATAAACCATGATGGGAGAAGAAAGGAGTCTCTCCTGATTGCCTATTGTCATTCATGTGTCCCATGTGTAAAGATAACACTGTAATTAGAAAGCCAAAAAGGCATTAAGAGTTGTTAACATAATCCTATGTAGCTTTTTCTCTGGTAATATCACACGACCAACTAGAGCATACAAAACATTTGCTCGACCAATACTTTAATACAGCTCATCAGTCTGGAACCCACACTTCATATCTGATATTAGCACAGTTGAGAAAGTCCAGAAATATTTCACAAGAAGAGTTCTCCACTCTTCTACTCATTGCAGAATACCTTATGCCCCCAGACTTGAAATTCTAGACCCAGAAAACCTAGAACTGTGACTCCTTCGGTCCAATCCAAGTATAGTATATAAAATTATACATTGCAATATCCTACCTGTCAATGAATACTTCAGCTTCAACTGTAACAATACAAGAGCACACAATAGATACAAACTCAAGGTAAACTGCACCAAACTTGATTGCAGGAATTATGACTTCAGCAACAGAGTGGTCAATGTCTGGAATACTCTAACTGACTCTGTGGTTTCTTCCCCAGACACCAAAAACTTTAACCTTAGACTGTCTCCTATTCACCTCATCCCTTTCCTAAGAGGTTTGTAGGGGGCATGCATAAGCACACCAACATGTCTACAGTCCATTTCCTATTGTTTCTTTTTATTTTTCTTATATGTATCCATTTCATGTATTCATAACTATATTTATAATTATACCTGTTATCTTATAAGCACTAGACAAATAAATAAAATAAATAAATAAAATAAATTGTCTGAAGAAAAATCCTTTCATGGAGACAGCCAGCCACCTCAGTGATTCTTGGCTAAAACATGCCATACACTAAATAAACGTCTTATAATTTTAAAGCAGAATAAAACTAAAGTTCAGAGTTTTGGTAGCACTGCAGAAGAACATATGTGTATGTTTTGTTAGAACAAAATTAGAACATATTATATTTTTAAACTAGTATAAATAATTCAAATAATAAATATACCAATCTTTCCAGGATAGTGGACAATTGGACAATAATGGGTATTGCTTCACAAAGTTCATCTATCTTGTGGAATCATGAGTGGTGGGCCTCTTTTTAAAAGACTGACATGACAACTGAGTGATTTCACATAAAAATTAACACTACCTTTGTCTGTTTTCCCACATTCAGATACAGAAGATTGCTTCAAATGTCCATCTGATCAGTATCCAAACCAGAGGCAAGATGATTTTTTCTCCAAAATGATAATTTTTTTTTTGTCTTATGAAGAACCTTTGGGCATCTCCTTAGTCACAAGTGCCATCTTCTTCTTCTCAGTCACAATTTTGGTGTTAAAAATATTCCACTTGCACAAAGATAGTCCCATAGTCAAAGCCAACTATCCATACCTTACCTATGCTCTCCTGATCTCTCTTTTGCTCTGCTTCCTTTCACTTTTCCCATTTATTGGTAAGCCTGGGGTGATGACCTGCTTCATTTGGCAACCAGCCTTTGGTATCATCTTCTCATTGGCTGTTTCCTATGTGTTAGCTAAAACCTTCTCTGTGGTGGTAGCTTTCATGGCCACCAAGCCAGGATCCAGGATGAGGAAGTGGATGGGAAAGAGGCTTACATGTTTTATGGTCCTTTCCAGTTCTTCCATTCCAGTAGGCATGTGTGCTCTATGGCTAACAATCTCTCCCCTATTCCCCAATTTGGACACGGACACGCTGACCACTGAGATAGTAACAGAGTGTAATGAAGGTTCTTTCACTATGTTTTATCTTGTATTAGGCTACATGGGACTTCTGTCCATCATCAATTTCAGTGTTGCTTTTCTAGCTAGGAAGTTGCCTGCTGGTTTCAATGAAGCTAAATTCATCACCTTCAGCGTGCTGGTATTCACCAGTGTTTGGTTGTCCTTTGTTCCAACCTATCTGAGCACCAAGGGAAAATATATCGTAGCTGTGGAGATCTTTTCCAGCTTGGCCTCAAGTGCTGGGCCTTTGGGGTGCATATTTTTTCCCAAAATGTTTCATAATTGTGCTCAGGCCTGAACTGAACAACAAGGATCACCTCATGAGAAGAAAGCAAATGCAATAGTAATATACAGTGGATATCTCTTTTGGGACAGATAAAATGGACTTTATGTATCTGCTGATGAAATAATACATTCTGTTTTAATTTATTTTTCAGTGTACTTGTTCATCCTAAATCTCACCAGAAAATTATAGTGAAAATGCTGAAAAAGCATGTAAATGAAAGATGAAGAATACATTTGTGATTTTCATGTTGTCTCGATGTTGTTGAAATATGTCTGACATTAGTTCATGTATGCTTTTACTATTTTCTATTAAATAATGCCATTTTATCATTCTTTTCTAACCAGTTCTTTGAATATTCTTTGATTGTAAACTGAAACATGAGATTGAGAAAAGAGGAAATTTCTGACTCTGCAAGATTACTTTAGCAGAGTATCTTAGGAACTGATGTGTAAAAAGAAAAATGATAGCCATTAAGTGAAGAGGTAAAATTACAGACAGGATATAGATAAATGAGGCTTTTGGTTCCATGAAATGTTGCTGGAGTACCTGTTTGGCAAAACAAATTCCTTTTGTGTCTAATCACATTTGGCCAATAAAGAATTCATTCATTCATTCATTCATTCATTCATTCATTCATTCATTCATTCATTCATTCAAATGTCTTAAAATAAATCCTCCTCCCCCTCTTAGTTCACCATCACCATCATGAAGGATGATATCAATTGGGGGAGTGGGAATCCTTACCCTGTGGAAGATAGGCTCAAGATTCAGAAGGATTTTACAGATTTAAACAGTGGATCCTCTGTGTTCCAACAAAAAGCACTTCACTGGTGAGAAAATCAAGGGCCTGCAATGAGGCAGAAAAACCAAAAGTACAGGCATAGGATGGGAAGTATCTGGCTCAACAGTAGTGCCTGTGAGAGGGATCTGGGTGTCTTGGTACATCACTGCTTAAGAATGGCCCAGGAGTGCACTGCAGCTGCCAAAAAATGTAATCCTAGATCGGGGTCTTCAAATTTCACAGTTTTAAAACTTGTGAACTTCAACTCCCAGAATTCTTCCTCCAATTGTGTTAGCTCAGGAATTCTGGGAGTTGAAGTCTACAAATCTTAAACTTGCCAAGTTTGAAGATCCTTGTCCTAGACTGTATCAACAGAGGGACAGAATCAAGATCACTGGAAGTGATAGTATTGCTCCATATGCACTAGTAAGGCCACATTTGGAATACTGTATCCAGTTTTTGTCACTAGGACATTAAAAAAAATGCTGAGGGCCTCAAAAAGTGCAGAGAAGAACAACAAAAATGATAAGGGGTTTGTATGCTAAATCATAGAATCAATGGCTAAAGGAACTAGGTGTTTATGAAGAGAAAGCTTAAGGAAAACTTGATAGCAGTCTTCCAATACTTGAAGGGCTGTCACAGACAGGAGCATGTTAATTTCTTTCTTTTTTTTTATAAAGCGTTTTTATTTAAAAAAACAAACAAACATACACATACAAAACATAAAAACATGAAACCATCTTCCATTTTAAATGCATACAGTGTGTCAATTGTTTACAAATCTTTTGTGCTATCCTTTTATAGTCATTTACTCACAGTTTATATCAATTTTCACATTGTCAAACTAACATATGCTTATATATTTATCAGTTATTAATCATCCATGACTAAACTATTTATTCCATCATTTTATATGAGATATTCCAAATTTTATCTTAAAATTTATGTTATACTTTCAACCAATAGTTATATATGTCTATATTATGTTTTATATCAATCTATTAAATTTCTATCACAAAATTATCGAGTCTATTACATTACCATGTCTTTTTATCCAACCATTGATAAAACAAATACCATATCATATGAAATTGTTTACCTTTTTGTTCTCTGTTTCAAATGTCAATTTACTCATTTCAGCACAATCCAGTATTTTCTGAATAATTTCCTCCTGCATAGGTATTTTATCGTTTTTCCAATTCTTAGCAAATACAGTACTAGCCGCTGTTAATACATTTACAATCAAATATTTCAACTCTTTGTTGTATATTTCTGGTATAATTCCCAAAAAAAAGATCTCTGGTTTAAAGTCTATTTGATGTTTTATCATTTTTTCCAACCATGCGTGGATTTTAGTCCAATATTTTTTTGCATCCAAGCATGTCCACCATATATGGTAACATGAACCAGGTATCTGATGACATTTCCAACATTTATCCAATTTATTCTTAAACATTCTTGCAAGTCTTGTCAGGGGTAGATGCCACCTTTAAAACATCTTATACAGTTTTTCTTTAAATGCTGTTGACATTGTCATTTTATAATTTTGAGACCACAATTTTTGTCATTTTTTTAAAATCAATCCCATAACCAAAATTTTCCTCCCAAGCAATCATCATTTCTTTAATTTGTTCCTCCTCCAATTTAAATTCTAATAAGTGTCCATAAAGTTTTTTAATTACCTTTTCATCAGTACCCATTAAAAATTTATCTAAATCAGTCAACTTATCATAAATACCTTCTGTTTTAACATCTTTATCAAATCTAGATTGTATTTGCAAATATGAAAAATAGTTCATTTTTACACCTTGTTCTTCCAACACCTGCATAGATTTAAGTTCACCCTTTTCATTCAATATCTCACCATATCTAACTGTATGTTCCTTTTTATATATTATTGGATAAGAAAAAGCTTCAATGGTAGATATCTATGAAGGAATTTTTAAATAATATTGTTTTTTTATCTTCTCCCAATTTAAAAACGATTCCTTTCAAATATGATGTCTTCTAAAATACCCCTGTGTTTTAGTTCCCTTATACCAAAGGAAGGCATGCCATCCCAACAGCAAGTCATGCCCTTCTAAAGTCAATCGTCTATTGTTCTTTAATGTTATCCATTCCTTTACCCACATCAAATTTGTTGCCTGGTAATACTTCTCCCAGCTAGGCAAGGCAAACCGACCTCTTATTCTTGCATCTTATAACAATTTTAATTTTATTCTTGCTTTTTTGCCCTGCCAAATATATTTCAGCACAGTTCTCTTTAAGTCTTCAAAAAACTCTTTCCCTAGTCAGATTGGAATTGCCTGGAATAAATATAAAATTCTAGGCAATACATTCATCTTAATTGTAGATATTCTCCCAATCAATGATAATTGTAAGTCTCCTCATTTTGTCAAATCTGTTGCAATCTACTGATTGAGTTTAAGATAATTATACTCCTTCAGTGTGCTACATCTTGGTGTGATGTATATCCCTAAACACTTAACCTTGTTTGTAATCTGTATTTCTAAAACTTCTTCCAACTCTTCTTTTGTCTTACTAACATATAGTTTGTTAATATCTTTGCTTTATCTTTGTTTATTTGGAAGCATGTTGATTTCCATAACATCTGAAAGTTGGACAAGAAGCAATGGGTGGAAGCTTGGGAGAGGGAGATCCAACCTGGAATTAAGGAAGAATTTCCTGAGTGAGAAAAATTAATTAATGGAATAGCTTGCCTCCTGGAGTTAGGAGAGCTCCAACACTGAAGATTATGAAGAAAATATTGGGCAACCATTTGGCCAGAATGGCATAAGTACCCTATATGCATAAAAGGATGAAATGATGAAATAAATACCATATTAATATTAAGGGAACTGTCAGGGTTCCAAGTAACAAACCCATAGCAAACAAAACTCCAAGGCAGGTAGATTTATCAAAGAATAGTGTTCTGTCTTTAACTTGCTGGCTGAATATAAAGACAGTTAGATAAACTCTACAAAAGCTTCCATACAAAGTTTCTTTATTGGATTATAATAGGCATCCTCAAGGTATAACTCACAGTTATGTTGAGATTCATCTAATGTCCAATTTTTGCATAGTTGTCTTTATAGTGTGAAAATATAGTTATCTCCATCCCATAACAATGGAGAAAAGGGAAAGACACCGGCATGATCCTAGCAAGAATAAAGGAAACTCCCCCAACTCAACCAAAGGTTGATTCAGTGACCAATCAGGATTGCAGATGTAATCACATGACATAAACTACATTTCTCATGAGGCATTAACTACATTTACCATGAGGCATTCCCTTAAGGGGACAGCTCCCAATTCCCAATTAACTATATACTGTCTGACGAGCACAAATAGGTTTATTGGATAAGCTACATTAACATGGGCTGGTGAAAATGTACTCTAAACGTTCCCACAGTTTTCATCTAATTAAAAGTAAAAACATTTTTTTTTCATTTTCTCAAAACAATCAGTCACATAGTTTAATCAGGATGCTGTCCAGTTTCTAGGTGACTTCAGTACCCTCCTTCCAAGCATTTGCTGAAACATCCTGGTTCTCAAGAGAAAGTTTTTTTGTTTTGGCTACAAACCTCAGCTATCTCTACTCCCCCCCTCCCTGTCCCTTAGCTTCAGTTGTAGCAGCCCCAGAGCCTTAAAATGGCCTCAGACAGGTCAGCTTCAGGATTGACAGGAATCTATTTGCCACCAATTTAAATGTTGTGGTACATGTTGATATTATACCTTGCTTAAATATTTTTAAAGTGATCTCATGGACCAAGAATTATGAGGCATTCCCTAGCCAAGCACTGTCCCTGGTTAACTTTATGAGGTCAACTGATAACAGCTAGGCATTACTATATATTGATGCCAATACTTTAACAACATTTGTATCCCATCTCTGACCTTAAGACCCTGATCAGATGGTCATTCTTGATCTATTCAATATGTACAGAAAATCACTTGGTGAGATCATCTTCCAGTATAGGGTGAGCCATCATCAATATGGAGATGATATCCAGATATGCAGTACATGTCTTGCCCCATCCATCCATCCAAGTGAAGTTGTTGTTGAGTTCTTTCTAGTGTCTGGAGGCTGTGAGGATCTGGAGTAGGTAGAACAGGTTACAGCTTAACCTTGACAAAATTGAGTCATTCTGGCATCTGGCTATGAGAACTAATGAATTGAGTCTTTCAATTTTTATTTTATTTTTGGATGGAGTGGCATTGTCTTGTTTGGACTTGGTGAAAAAATCTGAGGCTCTGAACTCAGCTTCTACTTGAAGAATACTCAACAGATATGATCACAGACGATTTTGCCTATGGGGCATCAGTTTTGCTAATCCTCTCATTTGGAGGAGTTCAATGCATTCTCCAGGGAGCTCTCCTTGAATACCATCTGGAACCCATAGTTTGTTTGGAGTGCAATACTGCAGGCAATTATGTGTGCATATCTTTAGACCCATGCAACACTGCTAATTTGCATGTTGTACTGGCTTCCAGATATGATTCGAGGTGCTGGCTATCACATTTGAAGCCTTACATGTCATAGAAAGGGGATTTCATGTCATTGAAGCCTTACATGAAATAGAAAGGGGTCTTACAATAAAGTTGTGGGGCCCCTTTATTCCAAGAACATCTGCCTGCCCCACATGCTCCTATAGTGAAGGCATGCTCCAAATTTCCTTTTTTAAATTTTTACACATACTTAGCAGAGCATGGTAAACAACCTCCTTGCTGGCTGCCATTCAAAAACAAGAAATGACTAAGGGTTCATTTTGAGGAAGAGAAGTTTTGGGCTACTTGAGCAAAGCATTTTCTCACTGTGTCTCCTGCACAGTAATAAATTCCTGTGTCCTCAGTCTTTAAACCAGTCAGTTGAAGGAACACCTGGCTGATGAATCCAGGACACTCAATAGCTTGTGATGGCAAACCCAGAGACTGTACAAATCAACCATAGACTATCTCCTGACTTTTTCAGGCCATCACCAGACTCAGTAAGTGTAATCTGTGATGAAATACCTGTATTCAAGAGTATATATAGAAGGGAACAAAAAGAAAAATGGGTATGAGAAAATCTAGAGAAAAAGCCACTTGCTGTCTTTAAAAAAATGTGGGTTTTTTCCCCCTTACATGCTGGTAAGACCATTAATAAAGAAATCAAGATATTTCATTCCATGATGGAGGTATGGAATTCACTCTTCTCACCTGACACTGATTCTCAATCATGGCATTTAAGAAAAAGCCACACCAGGATTATTTGTATAAACTCACAGATGATACAAATATTAGCAAGTCACATCCTCAAAAGTAAAGGCAAGGTCCCACTGGCCGACGGATGCAAAATGAATGCAAAAAGGACACAGTGGACGAGCAAAATTTTGGGGGTGGCTCCATCCATTGTTCTCCGCTCCAAAAAGTGGCCCAAATTTGCATAAACAGAATGAAAAAGAATGGAAAGGAACGGACGGGGGTAGAACGTAGCGGGGATGTTAAATGGATGTTCGTAGGAAGCCTAGAGGATGGAAGCAGATGGAAGCGGATGACACATCCGAAGGGCTTCCAGGGGAGAATTGCGAAGTGGACGCATAGCAGAAGGGGCGGATGCATAGCAGATGGGGCGGATGCATAGCGGATGACACGGATGCATCACAGACGCCTATAGGAAGCAAAGCGGATGCATAGAGGATGCATAGCAGTTGCAGAGTGGTCACTGCGCATGCAGGGAGTATGAACTGCATCAGCTCCGCGGATATAAAAGGATGCAGCTCGCAAGCTGTCAGCATTCAGAGGAAAGACGTGCTGCCACAGACATCTTCGAATAACACCATGGTTCATCAGTCAGGGAAGAAGAGAAAGCCTGTGCCTACTGCTGCCAGCCCTGGCAAGGACAGAACCACCATCCAACCCCCTGGAACTGACTCTGAAACTGCTGGTGCTGGTGCTTCTGCTGCTGCTGCTGCTGCTGCTGGGGATGCTGCTGCTGCTGCTGGTGGTGCTTCTAGTGCTTCTCCTGCTGCTGGTGCTGCTCGTGCTGCTGCTACTGCTACTGCTAGTGCTGCTGTGGTGGACCAGCCCCAAGGCCCTCAAAGCCTGCTGCTCAAGCCCCTGAAGGCCCTGATGCTGAAGCCCCTGACAGAGGGGGGAAGAGGCAAGGGAAGGAGAAGGGAGAGAGGAAACAGTACACCATTTCTGAGGACCATGAGGAGGAGGTGCTGGAATGGCTGAGGGAGAACAAGTACCTGTGGAGAAAGGGCCACAGACTCTATCGTGACACCAAGAAAAACAGGAAGCTTGGAGAGACAAGACACAGAGCCTGGGCTACACTACAGATGTACTCCTGGGATGGTGGAAGCACATGCACACCTGGTATGGCAAGCTACACCTCAAAAAATCTGGGCAGATTGCTGTCAAGCTCACTGACCGGGAGATGTACATCATGGCAAAGTGCAGTTTCCTGGAGGGTGAGGTCTGCCACCGAGGAGCAGCCCCTCTGACAACCCTCTCTCTCAGACAGCCCACAGACAGCCAGTCCTCTTCCAGCCAGGAGACAGCTGCCCTGTCCAGGCAGGTGTCTTTGGAGGGCCCCATGGTAGAGACCCCCCCAACAGCTGCACTCCCCATGCCGGAGGACTTGGAGGATCCCCTGTCACAAATGGAGCAAGAAGCGGCAGCCACCGGAGACCAACGCACCCCCACCCCCACCCCCAGCTCCACAGGATGCAGGCAGAGAGGCAGACTGGAGGGCCAGAGCCACACTGTCCTCTTGGAGATCAGGGACACAATCAAGACCAGCACAGAATTTCTCTCTCAGATGGTCCACAGTGACATACCATCCTCAGACCGGAAGCCCTTCATCACCTACGTGAGCCAGAACCTCATGGACCTGCATGAGGCCCAATACCACTTCTGCACAACCCTCAAGGCACAGCTGAACCTGCTCTGACCCAGTCCAGGTCTGCTCCTCCACCACAGGTGATGTCACCACCTTTCCACGGCTTTCAACAGCCCCTCACCTACCAAGGATACGACTACCAGGACTTCCCACAGCAGAAAGGGCCCTTCCCAGTCCCGGCCCAGGTTCATTGCACACCACAGATGCCACACCTCGCCCAGCTGCAGACTAGACAGCCCCACTACACTCCTCCTTCCTCCACCCCACAGCCAAGACTGTCAACGGACAATCTGTCATCAGTCTTGTGCCTGGCATCCCAGGTACTTGATGAAGGGCCTCTCAATCTCACGGGACTGAGTCAGATCTCTGAGAGCTTCCTGAATACACCATCCCCTGTTGTACTCTCGGGGCCAAGCTCCCCAATGGCACCTCAGACCAGCAGTCCAGCCACAGCCACCCCACAGTCCCTGCTCACTTAACAGCTGAGACCATGGACATGCCTCAGAGTGACTGAGAATAGTGCCAGAGACTGAGTTGTAACCTGTTCACTTTATCTTTGCTTAAGACACTTTACTTGGCTCATTTTGCTTTTTTAATAAAGTCATACAGTTTACTTAAAACAGTTATTAATAAAGGTTATCTTTGATTAATACTCTTGGTTCATTTTTTTTACTTAATAAGGTGTTGGTGAAAACTTTGAAAAAATGGTTAATCCTTTGCATGCTTGTGGGATAGGTAAGGATAATTGTGGAATAGGTAAGTATAGTTGTGGGATAGATAAACCTCCAGTGCAAGCATATTGGGACTGTATGGTCAACCCTCCCAGCTGCCACACATATGGCCCTTTTGTATCAATAACAATTTATTCATTGATCAACACATTTCAAAATAAACAAAGCTCTATATTAATGCCCTATTGGGGGCCATAGAAGGAGCGTTCATGTCGCGGCCCCTGTCAGGTATCTGTTTACCTGCGAATCCTTCTACCACGCTACACCAACCTGGGAAAAGTGTAGCGACACGAGAGAAGAAGAAGAATGCCCTATTCATTGTAGGACCACTCAACATACATGGCACAATCTCATCAGTGTTTTGAGACAGGCTCAAGGAAGCATCCATTAAGCATCTACCTTCCTGTCTTGCCATTCCACTGCTCTAGCTGGGGAGTTGCACCAGTGTCTCAGTAGGTTGCGCTGCTTCTTCCCTTCACGTGAGGCTCTGTTTGGGCCTTGTACATCCACAGTGTCTATCAGGTTTCGTCCTTGCCTCCATTCACCAGGTTCCATGTCCCCATTCCCTTGTTGATGGTCCACAAACCTGTTCTGCAACACTGAGTAGCGGGTGCACATGAGCTTGTGCAGGATGCAGCAAGCTCCCATGATACTCCTCACAGTCTCTGGGCGATGCTGCATGGTGGTGAGAAGTACCTGGGACGTGTTGGCCAGGATGCCGAAGGCGTTCTCCACCACCCGCCTTGCCCTGGACAGCCTGTAGTTGAAGATCCTCTCTTCACGGGTGAGTAGTCTGGAGGTGTAGGGCTTCATGAGGTAGGTTCTGAGGGAGAAGGCTTTATCACCCATGATGAAGTAGGGCACATCTTGTGTGTCGTTGGGTAGGGGGTCTGGATCTGGAAAACCCATGATGAGGTTGCGTTCCAGCCCCTCCTTGAGGTCACTGGCGTTGTATACCTGGCTATCTGAAGCTGACCCATTGCCTGAAGCATCGATGTACATGAACTTGTAGTCAGCATCGACCATGGAAAAAAGGATGATACTGAAGAAGCCCTTGTAGTTGTAATAATTGGACCCTTAATTGGATGGAACTTTTGCAGGCCACGTGCTTCCCATCTATGGCTCCAACGGTGTGGGGAAAGTTCCACCTCTGATACCACTCTTCTGCAACTTTCCTCCAGCCTTCTTCAGTGGTGGGACAATGGAGGAGCTCCTCCATGTATTCTTCGATGATGGCCTGCACCACTTCTCTGACCACTTTGCTTATGCTGTTGTGTGGCACCCTCCAGGCATACTGCATGTTTCTGTATGTGGTTCCAGAGGTCAGGTGGCGCAGAGTCAGTGCCACCTTCAGTCCAGGGTCCAGATTGGGATGGAAGTTGGTGCTCAGCTTGGTCAACCTGGGTCTCAGATGCTCTACAATTTCATCAAACATGGCTGGAGGCATCCTCATGAAGTGCTGGAATGCACGAGTGTCTTCATTCCTCAGCTCCACCATCAGCCTGTCATACAGTCCAAACTCCATTCTTCTCCTGATCCATCCTCGGACTCACACAGATCTTGAATGTCTCCTTCTTCTCCTTGTGTAGAAAAGGTGAAACAGTCTGAACAGGGCTTGGTTCTGGTGTTGAATGATCGAAGCTACCATAAGGACCGTGTGATGATCCATGGTGGAGAACAATGGATGATGTGGAAGAGGAAGACCAAGGGTGAAGAGGTCTGTACACTACAGCTGCTGGACTCATACTGAGATCCAGGTGATTTCCTCCCCCTTTTTATAGGAAATATCGGTTTTCTACTCGGTGTCCTTCTACATACTCTAGACATACTCCAGACATCCTAAATATCTGAGATACTTCCCATATACAAACATTTTGTCCATTTTAATGCTTTATATACAAGATGCATCCACTTACATCCTTTCTATTTCCATGCTACTAACGCTGTGTGGACATTCCATGCACTTTTTGTTTCCTCCCTCTTTCCATTTTCAGCTGGAGTGGATGTGAGTTGAGGGGATAGCCAGAGGATGCCGAGAGGATAGAGCGGATGTTTAATGGATGATAATGGATAGGGAATGTTTGTTGCCCGTATATGCCACGGATGTACATCATACGCGGCGGAAGGTTTATCCGCTCAAAAAGTTTTATACAGCTCAAAACCTCTTGCACAGATTAAATCTCAGTGGACGGATGCTCAATGGATAGAGCGTATGAAAGACGTATGCAGTGAGTACACAACGGATGCATTGCGTTTTCCAATGGATGGCAAGCTTCTTTTTTGTCCATTTTACATTCTCTTTGCATCCGTTGGTGCAGTGGGGCATGGGCTTAACTACTACGTAACAATAGGCCTTGAGCTCATATCAGGAATGGTGCGTAGCCACACTGCATTTATGTTCTCTTTGGTGGACAACTTGTGTAGCTCTCAAATCCCTTCTAGTTACATTTCATCTGGGATGAATTCATAAACAAGACCATGTGGTTTTCTTGGCATTGGTACAGAAGAGGTTTGATGAGATGGTCTTTCTGAATTGTTTTTGACTTTTCAATCTAGAATAGAAACCTGAAAATTCTATAAGTCCATTCAAGTTTTAGAAAAGCCTTATTTTCTTGGCTTGAGGAATATTGATAGATTGATAAATTTATTTTTAAATTTTAGTATAAATATAAATATTAAGAAGATTCGTTTTAAAATCTTCAAGATGTTCTTTAAAATTTCAAGATGTATGATGATGCTATTACCTTATAAACTGTGCACCAATGGGCACAAACCATTTGATGACATAATTTCAGATTCATTAAAATACAGACAACATTATCTCTCTTGAGGGACAAAAAAAACAGAAATGGCTAAGTTTAGGTGGAGGAAGACTTTGAGAACATGAATGGAGACACTGAGAAGTATGTATAGCTGACTATGCTGTCACTATAAACCAGGGGTCTTCAAACTTGGCAAGTTTAAGACTTGTGGACTTCAACTCCCAGAATTCCTCCTCCAGTCATATTAGTTCAGGAATTCTGGGAGTTGAACACCACAAGTCTTATACTTGCCAAGTTTGAAGACCCTTGCTATAAACTCTTCCCTTGTTGTTCATCACAACACTTCCTTGTAAATCTATCTGTCTTCTTTTCTTAAAGCGATGCTTGTTTAACTAAAAGGTAAACTGGGAGAAGATTAATATTGTTGCTTGCTGTGGACAGGGATATAACTTCTTCTTGAAGGTCTCAAGTGATAGCGCTCCCACAACTTCCGAGATCCAGCTGTTCCATTGGTTGATTGTTCTCACTATCAGAAAGTTTCTCCTTATTTTCAGGTTGAATCTCTCCTTGTTCAGTTTCCATCCATTATTCCTTGTCTGGCCTACAGGCACTTTAGAAAATAGATTAAACCCTTCCTCTCTGTGGCAACCCCTCAAATATTGGAAGACTGCTATCATGTCTACCCTGGTCCTTATCTTTATTAGACTAGCCAAGCCCAGTTCCTGTAACCTGTAACCATTCTTCATATGTTTTAGTCTTCAGTCCCGTAATCATCCTGGTTGCTCTTCTCTGCACTTTTTCTAGAGTCTCAACATCTTTTTTTTATAATATAGGACCACTTGATCCTACTTGCCTTTATATCCTCCATCATCAGCATAACCCAGATGTCCATCAACAGAATCTACCAATCAAAAAGCAGCAACAAACAGGAAGTGGGAAGAAGAGAAAACAAAATGAAAGGGGAGGTAAAGGAAGGGAAGGGAAGGGAAGAGAGGAAGGAGGGGGGGTGGAGAGAAGAGAAGAGAAAATACCTTAGTACCATTCCAGATGTGCATACTTAAGAGATACAAACCCCAGCATAGCCCATCTTTCTATCCTAGTGGGCCTGGTGGAGGAATTGAGGATGTATGTAATTACCTTATTCTACTGCACTAAAAAAGAATTAGAAGTCAACACTTTTCTCTTTTTCCCCCATTTCCTTTACATTTTTAAAAATATTTCCACTTTTCTCCATAATTCCCCTTTATTTTCAATTTTTTCTATTTTAATAAACTAAAAAAATTAGAACTAGATGCTTTTCTACAGTTTTCTTGCAAGTGTAGTGATATCAACAAATGATCTATATAAAACATCAATACAGTGCAATTATTTAATTAAAAAAACACTGAAGCCATAGAATATACAAAACAAAAAGAATGGCAATCAGGAGAAAATATCACATACGTAGAACTCATAAGCTTAACCATCTCCCAGTCCTGATGACTAATAGAAATCTCAGGAGAATTCATGCTGGCAGTGGAATTCAGGAAATCGAAGTCTAGATATTTAAAATTGTAGAAAGTGGACAAAATTTAAACATATGGAATTAATAAACAATCAATCTATGTCTTTCAGTTCTAAGGACACTCCTGTGTGGCAGCTACTCCATATGGTAAACCAATGTTTCCTTTGCTATTTTTGTTCTTCCTTTGTGGTTTCTTCTATTTTTCTATTCTGAATATTTTTTCTGACTAAAAGCATGATGGAACATGAGCTCCATTTCCAGGAACATCCTTCCAAGTTTTAGAGAGGTGTTGGCATTGTTTATTTGGATCCCAAGCATTTACATTTGTTGGATCCTTAACTGCAGCCCATAACCCTTCCCTATGCTGAAGTAGACTGTACTTCATAGACCAGGAAGCATAGTTTGATCCATCCAACAGGTTATCAGTGATAGACTTGTTGATGGGCCTTGTGCCATCTTTACCAGGACAATAACCCACAATTAAACAGTAAACAGCTGTCTGTATATGGTACCGTGTATTCACACTAACTCTCAGTTTGTGTGAGTCTGGTATGAACTCTCAGTTATCTGAGTCTGGTATGAACTGGGCAGATAACCAGTGTTGAGGTATTCCCCATTTCGAGAATGAGTGCATTCAGGGAAACATAGTGAGAGTGGTGAGGAATAACACACAACCAGCATACAGATACACTGAATAGTAAAATGTAGGTTTTACTTCCTGTAAATGGGTAAACAAAGTCCAACAAACAGTCCAAATCATACACGGTTAAATCAGGTAGTATTCAAATACAATCAGTCCAGGGATAATCCAAAAACAAAGTCCAGTATCATAAACAAAGTTCAGTAAACAGAGTTAGCTAACAGTTTGCGAGATTCATAGCAATCCAAGCAGAACGACAATCAGGCAAAAGGCAATAGGGAAATGCAAGAAGAGAGAAAACCAGGTTTCTGCTTCCATCTTATGGCCATCAGAAGAACCTCAGCCAGTCACAATTATAGCACTCTCTTAAAGATACAACAGTGTTAAATAACTATCCTGGTTTATATATTGCCAACCCAACTGTTAGGTGACTATCATTCCTAACAAGAGGGATAGATTTTTACATGAGTTGAGGTTGGACTTTTATCAATGTACATCTTTATAGCAGTAAGTGACATCTGTGCCTTCTTGCTTCAGACTGTTCATATATCAATAGAATTGAGGATTGCTTTTTTAAGGCAGAGGTTCTCCCTTGGATAGTTGGAGAACAGTGGTTGTTTGTTGCTGCAGAATAGTGAACCAACCATTCCAGACTCTTCCCTGGAAACTGTCTGATCCAAAGCAGGCCATAATTGCTTAAGCCCATGTCACACTGGCCAACGGATGCAAAAAAGACACAGCGGACGAGCAAAATGTTCCATCCATTGTTTTTTTTTTTTTTTTAAGTTTTTATTAATTTTCTACAAACAGACAAACATACAAAACATTAAAAACATCTATTCTCATATATACTTCCGGTGTATCGGTTGGTTCATCAGTTTTGTGCATTCATTTTATAGTGTCAATTACCATTATATTGCATAACCACTCATATTGTCAATCCATATTCTAATATTACTAAAAAAAAATAAAAATAAAAAAAATCTTTTTCTGACTATACCTTTAATCATTCATGCTTTGCGAGATAACAATACTTCAAACAGTTTATTCTATAATTTATCATATAATCATAACAAATCAATCCTAAAAACTCTTCATATATATAATATTAATGCTCTATTATTGTATTTTATCATCTAACCATTGATAAAAAAAACCCCAAATTGCATAAAATTGTTTATCTTCTTGTTCTCTAATTTCAAATGTCAATCTACTCATCTCAGCACATTCCAATAT
>BLBF01000101.1:624876-636618 GCA_015471245.1 Laticauda colubrina
TATTATTTCACCTAAACCAGTTAGGGTAAACAATGTTATCCCTAACACAAAGGCTTAAACCATTTCTAAAAGTTTCCACCAAAACTTTATTAAAAAAAAAAAGAAATGAAGCAAGTGTGTGAATCAAAGATAGAATTTATTGAACAACCAGCTGTAAAAGAAAAATGACCCAAGTCAATTGTCCAAATAAGGTCCACAGGTAACTAGCCAGCCAGTCTCTGGCACTCCTCTTGGTCACTCAGAGGTGTGCCCAGTCTCAGGGATGAAGGGTCCAGTTGCTGTGGAGGTGGCTGCTGCTGGAGTGCTGGTCTGAAGCACCACTGGGGTGCCTGGCCCCAAGAGGACAACAGGTGACAGTGTGGTGAAAAAGCTCTCGGACAGCTGGCTCAGCCCCGTGATGTTGAGAGCTCCTTCCTCCATGCCATGGGGTGTAAGCCCCAGTACCGATGACAGATGTACTGAGGCCGGGCTTGGCTGTGGGGTGGAGGAAGGAGCAGTGTAGTGGGGCTGTCTGGTCTGCAGCTGGGTGAGGACTGGCGTTGGTGATGTCGGTGGCATCAGTGTCGTGGGTGGCATCGGTGGCATCAGTGGAACCGGTGCCAACAGTGTCGCCCGATGACTCTGTGCCTGGACTGGGAAGAGCTGCTGCCTGTGCTGCTGGACCTTCTGGTAGCCATAACCCTGGTAGGTGAGAGCCTGTTGGAAGCCTTGGATTGGGAGGGACATCACCTGGGGTGGAGGAGTAGACCTGGACTGGGTGGGAGCAGGTTCCTCTGGATCTGGAGGTTTGTGAAGCAGCTCGGTGATCCGGTCCTTCACCACCTGGTACTGGGGTTCCTCCATGTCCCTGAGGGTGTGGTTGACATAGGTGAGGAAGGGCTTGCGGTTGGAGGATGAGGAGTTGGTGTGGGCCAGCTGAGAGAGGAGATCTATGCTGGTCCGGATGGTGTCCCTGATCTCCAGCAGGACAGTGTGGCTCTGCCCCTCCTACTTTCTAGCTCTCTGCCTTTCTGTGGAGGTGGAACTGGGGGTGGATGCGGGTATGGCTGTGGTGGATGCACCGTCTCCTTTCTCCCACCGCACCAGGGAGTCCTCCACATGCTCCACCATGGTTACAACACCTGTCCGCGGGTTCTCCGCCATGGCACGCTCCACAGAACCCTGCCTGGAGACAGGAACTGACTCTCGGCCAGAAGTGGACTGGCTCTCAGCAGGCTGCCGGAGAGAGAGGGTTGTGAGAAGGGCTGTTCCTTGGTGGGGGATCTCACCCTCCAGGAAGCTGCACCTGGCCATGATGTAGGTCTCTCTGTCCTTCAGCTTAACTGTGGCCTGGCCACATTTCTTCAGGTGCAGCTTCCCATACCAGGTGTGCATATGTTTCCACCAGCCAAGGAGCACCTCCGAAGTGTAGCCCATACTCTCCACCTTCTCTCTCCAAGCAGCATGCTTCCGCTTGGTGTCCCTGTACAGCCGGTGTCCCTTCCGCCACAGGTAGTCATTCTCTCTCAGCCACTCCAGCACCTCATCCTCATGTTCCTCCTCAATGGAGTATTGCCTCCTCTCCCATTGTCACATACGCCTCTTCCTCCCTTTGGCAGGACCAGATGGGCCCTCATCAGAGGGGCTCCCAGGTAGTAGGGGCTGCTCCTCCACACCACCAGCACCAGCAGCACCAGCAGGATCATCATCATCATCATCATCATCACCAGCAGGATCATAATCATCATCATCATCAGCAGCAGCACCAGCAGGATCAGCAGCAGTAGCACCAGCAGGATCAGCACCAGCAGCAGCAGCAGCACCAGCAGCAGCACCAGCAGCAGCAGCAGCAGCACCAGCAGCACCAGCAGGACCAGGATCAGCAGCAGCAGAGTAAGCACCAGCAGCGCCAGCAAGACCAGGAGCACAAGCAGGACCAGGAGCATGAGCAGAACCAGCAGGACAAGCAGGACCAGCAGGACCAGGAACAGCTTCAGCAGAATAAGCACCAGCAGAAGCACCACCGCCAGGAGCAGCTTCCACAGAAGCTCCAGCACCAGAAGAGCGACCCCGAGCAGCAGAAGCCCCAGCAGAAGCAGAGTCAGGGACAGGGGGTGGGAGGGTGGTCCTGTCCCTCTTGCCAGGGATGGCGGCAGGTTGCTGAGGCTTTCGCTTCTTCCCCATGGTTGTGGGGTTGCTGGCTGGCAGAGAGGCTGGCAGGGAGGCTGGCAGGGAGGCTGGCAGGCACCAAGGCTGGCAGGAAGCCTGGCAGGAAGGCAGGCACCAAGTCTGGCAGGCAGACTGGCTGGCAGGGAGGCTGGAAGGCAGGCTGGCAGCAAGGCTGGCAGGCAGGCAGAGAGCAAGGCTGGCAGGGAGGCTGTCCAGGAGGCTGGGAGACAGGCTTGGAGGCAGGCTGGCAGGAAGGCTGGCAGCAAGGCTTGCAGCAAGGCTTGCAGCAAGGCTTGCAGGCAGGCATGCAGGCAGGGCAGGCAAGGACTCGATATATCCCGCAGCAGGTCTTTCCTCCGAATGGTGACCTGCTTGGGAGATGCTTCCCTTTATATCCACGGGGCTTACGCAATGCATGCTCCCCGCATGCACAATTAAGGCACGGCATCCGTTCGGCTTCCGCTGTGCATCCGCTAGGCTTCCGCTCTGCATCCGCTTCATCCGCTGTGCATCCGCTTCATCTGCTCGGCATCCACTCTGCATCCGCTGTATCCATTCTGCGTCCGCTTTGCTGAGGTTCCCCGGAAGCCCAGCGGATGTGCCATCCACTCCCATCCACTTCCATCTGCTGGGCTTCCATTCCGCATCCGCTTTCCATCTGCTCTGTGTCCTCCCCGCGTCCGTTCCTTTCCATGTTATCCACTCTAGTTATGCAAATTTTTGCCCCTTTTGAGAGGGGATAACAACGGATGGAACATTTTGCTTGTCCGTTGTGTCCTTTTTACTAATGTTTTGCATCCGTTGGGCAGTGTGACAGGGCCTTATAATACTGTGTATTTTAGCAGTACAATAATATACAGCTGTGTCCTTCATTTTCAAGTCATTCATTTGGAGGAAGAAGTTGGAACTGTTTTTGGATGCAGTAAATCTTCCTTGTATTGTAGGAGAATAACCACTGTGCTTCAGGATACAATAATATACCAGCCATTCCAATGGCTTCCCGGCCTCTTCATCACCCAATGCATTTAGTGTTTATTAATATCAAAGGCAATTATAGAGCATATGAGCTGGGCTGATTCTCCTTGTTTCTTGATTACAAGACTTGAGTGAGTGAGAATAATCTGAGAAAGAGCACCTGGAGGAAGGAGAAATGGTCATCAGATGATAGAAATGAATTCCACTATAAGAAAAAAGAACTACAATAAAAGATCAAGACATTTTTCTGATCTGTACAGATAATCTTTGAAAATGAACTTGCTATAAAATTGGCAGCGGGGGAGGGGAGATATAGCGGTAACATGCCTTTCAAAATTGTTTGAATGAAAATTAGGTGTAG
The DNA here is from genome assembly GCA_015471245.1 of Laticauda colubrina. Taxonomy (NCBI): domain Eukaryota; kingdom Metazoa; phylum Chordata; class Lepidosauria; order Squamata; family Elapidae; genus Laticauda; species Laticauda colubrina. Next base: position 628,361 of record BLBF01000101.1, read on the forward strand.
GAAGTTCATGATCCCCCTTCTTTATTATTATCCTTTGAAGAACTTTCTCTAGAAGTGACCGGAGGTCAAGGGTGAATTAAGTTGCAGCAGACAGAGAAATTAATATATGATGAAGTGGTTTGCATATATTTTGCTTTTTAAGAAGTTTAAGTTCTTCATGCCATATTATATAAGGAGAAAGAGCCTTCCCTTAGATCAGGGATGTCAAACCCATGGCATCACGTTGCCATCACATGATATTTCGTGACTTTTTCCCATTCGTGGAACTGGGGTAGGCGTGGCCTGCACATAATGTATCCAGCCTATGGGCTGCCAACTGGACACCCCTGCTATAGATCAACCATGGAAAGTATATGACTGTACCATTGTTGGTTGATGGGCCTATCACATTTTGGGTATAATAGAACCATGTTACTCTCTGGTGAAAGAAAATGATAAAGAGTCATGTAGCACATTACCCACTAAAGCCCATGTCACACTGCACCAACAGATGCAAAGAGGGTGTAAAATGTTAAAAAAAGCTTGCCATCCGTTGGAAAATGCTATGCATCTGTTGTGTACTCACTGCATATGTGTTTCATACGCTCTATCCTTTGAGCATCCATCCACTGAGATTTAATCCGCTCAAGAAGTTTTGAGCTGCACAAAATTTTTTGAGTGGATGATCTTTCCGCCATGTACGATGTAAATCCGTGACACATGAGCAACAAACGTTCTATGTCCATTTATCATCCATTAAACGTCCACTGTATCCTCTCTGCATCCTCTGGGCATCCTCGCAAGTCACATCTGCTGCAGCTGAAAACAGAAAGAGGGAGGAAACAAAAGATACATGGAATGTCTACACAGCGTTAGTAGCACAGAAATAGAAAGGATGAGCAGTGAACGGTTTGCATCCTATATACATCCTCTAGGTTTCCTATGAACATCCCTTTAACATCCCTGCTACATACTACCCACGTCTGTTCTTTTCCTTAATTTTCCGTTCTGTTTATGCAAATTTTTGCCACTTTTTGGAGCGGATGACAACAGATGGAGCCACCCCAAAAAATTTGCTTGTCCACTGTGTCCTTTTTGCATACGTTTTGCATCCGTCGGCCAATGTAACCTAGCCTTAACATTTTTTTAAATTATTCAGCTCTTATCAATTTTGCCACAGTATATTCCTGTTAAAGTAGTTACAAAATACTAAGCCTTTGAACAAATTTACTTTAAAAAAAAAAAAAAAAGAACAAACTAGATTCCTTTGAATTCAATTCCTTTGAGGAACTGGCTTTCTGTTAGGGGCAGTTAAATTGTATTGAATGAAAACAATGAAAAATCAAGGACCCCATCGAACAAAATCAAACAATATATTTCAGTATCAGTTGAAGTGAATTGAATTGAGTTGAGTAGATTCATATGGCTACCTATCTCCCCAAATGGCTGGCTTGTAGCACCCAGATAAAATATCTGTATTATGCAATGTTATTTTTTAATAACTAAACCCACATCAAAGTTCAAAGCAAATAGGAAAAAAATGGCAAACCAGGAATAAATCCATCAATAAGACATTCACACATCTCACAAGATGAACTACCTCCCAATCCCCATGATTGAGAGAAAAGCCAGGAGTTATGAGTTTTATAAAAGTCCAGCAAGGTTGGGACCAATGTAGTTTTCAATGTAATGTCTTCCAGAAAGACATGTGTAATAATGGAGAAGACCCACTTCCTTAGTCCCACCAGATTTTTCTCTTTCATTGACTGAACTCAAAGCATACCCCTTTTAACAGAACTGACGAGGAAGTGTTCCAACCCAGCTCCCCAAACACAATAAATCCTCTATAGTTAAATCAATAATTCCTTTATTGGGAGTGCCAGCAGCCCCAGCAAAAAGTTTCTCTCTCACCACAGGCTAACAAATCTGTCCAGCAGCAAGATGAATAATTGTCTGCCACATCTGTTCATCTATGCCCCCTGCCTTTTATCCTCAGAGCTAGGGTGGGGCTTCACTAGCTCTTCCATCCCAAGGATCAGCCCAAAGATTTCCACTGCTCTCCTCTTCTCTGCCTTCTGCACAGCCACCTCCAGATCTGGGGGCTGTTGACTCTCCATCTGAGGGCTGATGGATGGCCAAGGCTCCACCTCTGCCTCTCTCTTTCTCTGCCAGCTCCATTCCCTCAGATTGCCCTGAATCTGACCCTGATTCCCATGCCTCCTCCTCATCTGACTTGGCTGCTGGAGGGCCAGAGGCTGACAGGCCACAACAAGAAGATCAAAACTTATTTGGAGCTCCTCATGACTCTGAAGGATCTACTATGAAAAGTTGCAAAGTTCAAGGTGTTTTATATTGAAAGTATTTTTTATCATAAGTATGCTTCCAATTCTTTTATTTATTTTACACAGATCAACAATTAGAGGGGTTGAGATAATGCATTGTTTTCTTTTACTTTGTTATATTTTTTATTTCTTTAATGAAAGGATAGTCACTCAGAAGTGAACATGAATGTGCATTCTCCAACATCTGTTCAGGATGATGTTTAGTCAGCTTTAAGATCAGAGGTGGTTCTGCCCAGCTCTATAGAACCAGTAGCTCTGAAGAGCAGCAGACACAGAACCAGTTCTGTGTCTGCTGCTGTTTTGCCTACCTGCCCACCCAAGCTCTTACCTGTCCTTTATTTCCTGCTTTTTCAACTTCAGCTGCTTTGCGCAGCACAGCTGAGGGTGAAAAAGCAGCAAAAAAAGTGGTTTTTCAAATGCTGCATACCCACGTACTGTGCTTTTCAACTGTCCGGACACACGTAGGTTGAATCCCACCCCTGTTTACGATGCCTGGACTTCAACTCCCAAAAATCTTGCTGCCTTCGAATCAGAATACTGGGAGTTAAAGTCTAGACATTTTGAAACTGACAAGATTGACAAACACTGATGTGGAGGGTTGTTCATGATTTGAGAGATAGACAGATGGCCATGAAAACAGAGGTATTTCTTTGATTTTTCATGCATGAAACAATTATTTGTCATAGAGAGGGAGATTCCCCTTTCTATTTTCTTTAGAAACAGTAGTTTCTAATAATAAATAACTCTACTGGCTGTTCAGGTCATGAAACCTGACTGCTCCAGACCAGGAAGGATTTTTTTTTCCCTGGTCATGATTCCTTCCCATCATAGTGCATGGTCTATGTGAGTAGTACAATAATATACAGCAGTGTCCTCCATTTTCAAATCTTCATTTGGAGGTAGAAGTTGGAACTGTCTTTGGACATAGTAAATCTTCCTTATATTCCAGGAAAATAACCACTTTACTTTGAGATACGATAATATACCAGCCATTCCAATAGCTTCCCGGGCTTCTTCATCAACCAATTCATATAATGGTGAATAATATCAAATTCAGTTGTGGAGCATTTGAGTTGGACTGATTCTCCTTGGTTTTTTTATTACTGGACTGGGTTAGAGTAATCAGAGAAAGGGCACCTGGAGGAAGGAGAAATGTTCATCAGATGATAGAAATGAATCACACCATAAGGAAAAAGCTACAATGATTAAAAAAATCAAGGTGATTTCTCTAATCTATACAGATAATCCTTCAGAGTGAACTGTGCTATTAAAACAAAAGAGGACATCATCAATAGCCTTTCAAAATTGTTTGAATGAAAATTAGGTGCAGCGAATTCATGATCCTCTTTCTTCTCTGTTGTTTTCTCTTTGAAGATCTTTCTGTAGGAGAGAGAGTAGGTCAGGAGTGAATGAAACTCCAGCAGAAGATGATACATGATGAAATGGTTTGCATATGCTTTTCATTTTAAAAGGTTTAAGCCCATGTCACACTGCACCAACGGATGGAAAGATGATGCAAAATGGAGAGAAACACTTGCCATCCGTTAGTTAACGCGATTCATCCGTTTTGTACTCACTGCATCCATTTTTCATCCTCTCTATCCATCCAGCATCTGTCGACTGAGGTTCCATCCACTCAAAAGGTTTTGAGCTGGTCAAAACTTTTTGAGCAGAAAATGTATCCAACGCGTCCATTCTGCATCTGCAACGCATACGGGGAACATCCGTTCTACATCCGTTGTCATCCGTTACGCATCCGCTATATCCGCTAGGCATCCACTGCACATCTGCACAACTCAAATCCGCTCCAGTGGAAAACGGACACAGGGAGGAAGCGAAACGGACGTGGAACGGACACAAAGCATTAGTAGCACAGACGGAGAAACGATGAAAGCAGATGCAGCTCACAAAGAAAGCATTTAAAATGGAAAAAACGTTCACAGAGAGGACCTATCTCAGATATTAAGAATGTCTAGAGGATGCCTAGAGGATGAAAAAGGACACATAGTGGAAAACCTATATTGCCTATAAAAAGGGGGAGCAACTCACCTGGATCTCACTTTCAGTCCAGTAGCCCTGCTTGTGCAGACCTCGGCAGCCTTCACCTGGCTCTTGCTCTTCCACAGCATCCATTGATGTCCACCATGGATCATAACACACTCCTTTTGGTAGCCACCATCGTTCTGCAACATTGCGAAGCCATCTACAGGCTCTTTCAACTGTTCTATGGGAAGAAAAGGAAGCGGCCAAGAAGTGTCTGGGTCTGAAGATGGATCACGAGAAGAGCAGAGTACGGACTGTACAACAAACTGATGGTGGAGCTGAGGAAGGAAGACCCTCGTGCATTCCAGAACTTCATGAGGATGCTGCCAGGCATGTTTGAAGAAGTTGTGGAGTGGCTGAGACCCAGGTTGACCAAGCAGAGCACCAACCTCCAGCCCAGCCTGGACCCTGGGCTCAAGGTGGTACTCACTCTGTGCCACCTGGCCTCAGGGACCACCTACAGGAGCATGCAGTACGGCTGGAGGGTGCCACACAACACCATCAGCATTGTGGTCACAGAAGTGGTGCAGGCCATCATCGAAGAATACATGGAGGAGCTCCTCCAGTGCCCCTCCACTGAAGAAGGATGGAAGAAAGTTGCAGAGCAGGGGTATCAGAGGTGGAACTTCCCACACACGGTTGGAGCCATAGATGGCAAGCACGTGGCCTGCAAAGCGCCAGCCAAGTCAGGGTCAACTTATTTCAACTACAAGTGCTTCTTCAGCATCATCCTCTTTGCCATGGTCGATGCTGATTTCAAGTTCATGTACATCAATGCTTCAGGCAACGGGTCAGCTTCAGATGCCCAGATATACAACGCCAGTGACCTCAAGGAGGGGCTGGAATGCAACCTCATCATGGGCTTCCCAGATCCAGACCCCCTGCCCAACGACACGCAAGATATGCCCTACTTCATCATGGGGGATGATGCCTTCTCCCTCAGAACCTACCTCATGAAGCCCTACACCTCCAGATGCCTCACCCATGAAGAGAGGATCTTCAACTACAGGCTGTCCAGGGCAAGGCTGGTAGTGGAGAACACCTTTAGCATCCTGGCCAACAGGTTCTAGGAACTTCTCACCATGATACAACATCGCCCAGAGACCGTGAGGAGGATCTTGGAAGCTTGCTGCATCCTGCACAATCTCATGCGCACCCGCTACCCAGTGTTGCAGAACAGGCTCGTGGACCTCCAACAAGGCAATGGGGACATGGAGCCTGGGGAATGGAGGCAAGGGCAAAACCTGATAGACACTGAGGATGTGCAAGGCCCCAATAGAGCCTCACGTGAAGGGAAGAAGCAGCACAACCTCCTGAGACACTGGTGCAACTCCCCAGCTGGGGCAGTGGAGTGGCAAGACAGGATGATAGATGATTAATGGATGCTTCCTTCAGCCTGTCTCACCACACTGATGAGATTGGGCCATGTATATTGGGTGGGCCTACAATGAACAGGGCATTTAATAAAGAGTTGTTTTTATGCTGACATGTGTGGATGAATGATTACATTATTTTTGATAATAAAGCACCATAGGTGTGGCAGCTGGGAGGGTGGACCATACAGTCCCACTATGCTTGCACTGGAGGCTTATCTATCCCACTGCTATCCTTACCCATCCCAAAGGTATCCCTGTCCATCCCACAGCTATTTCCCATTCCAAAGGCATCCCTGCCAATCCTACAGCTATTACCCATCCCAAAGGTATCCCTGCCCATCCCACAGCTGTCCTTACCCATCCCACAAGCATGCAAAGGCTTAAACCATTTCTAAAAGTTTCCACCAAGACTTTATTTAATAAAATAAATGAAGCAAGTGTGTGAAGCAAAGATAATCTTTATTAATCACAAGTTGTGAAAGAAAAATGACCCAAGTCAAGTGTCCAAAGCAAAAATAAAGTCCACAGGTAGCCACCCAATCTCTGACACTCTTCTTGGTCACTCGGAGATGTGCCCAGACTCAGGGGTGAAGGGTCCAGGTGCTGTGGAGGTGGATGCTGCCGGAATGCTGGTCTGAAGTGCCACTGGGGTGCCTGGCCCTGAGAAGACAACAGGGGACAGTGTGTTGAGGAAGTTCTCAGACAGCTGGCTCAGCCCCGTGATGTTGAGAACCCCTTCCTCCATGACGTGGGGTGTCAGCCACAATACCGATGACAGATGTACTGAGGCCGGACTTGGCTGTGGGGTGGAGGAAGGAGCAGTGTACTGGGGCTGTCTGGTCTGCAGCTGGGTGAGGACTGGCATCGGTGGCATCTTTGGTGTGGTTGGCATCTGTGGCGTGGGTGGCATTGGTGGCGTGGGTGGCATCGGTGGCATCAGTGGCACCGGCGGCATCCGATGTAAATGTGCCTGGACTGGGAAGGGCTGCTGCCTGTGCTGCTGGACCTCCTGGTAGCCATAGCCTTGGTAGGAGAGGGCCTGTGGAAAGCCTTGGAAGGGCAGTGACATCACCTCGGGTGGAGGAGCAGACCTGGACTGGGTGGGAGCAGGTTCATCTTGGTCTGGAGGGTTGTGAAGAAGATTGGTGATCCTGTCCTTTACCACCTGGTACTGGGGTTCCGCCATGTTCATGAGGGTCTGATTGACATAGGTGTGGAAGGGCTTGCGGTTGGAGGATGGGGCGTCGGTGTGTACCAGGTGAGAGAGGAGATCTACGCTGCTCCTGATGATGTCTCTTATCTCCAGCAGAACCGTGTGGCTCTGCCCCTCCGGTTTGCCTCTCTATCTTTCTGTGGAGGTGGAGCTGGGGGTGGATGCGGGTTGGGCTGTGGTGGAAGTGCCGTCTCCTTGCTGCCACTGCGTCAGGGGGTCCTCCACGCACTCCGCCACAGGTACTACAGCTGTCGGGGGGGTCTCCGTCGTGGCACGCTCCACAGATACCTGCCTGGAGACAGGAGCTGACTCTGCCAGAAGAGGACTGGCTCTCAGCAGGCTGCCTGAGAGAGAGGGTTGTGAGAGGGGCTGCTCCTCCCTGGAGGATCTCACCCTCCAGAAAGCTGCACTTGGCCATCATGTAGGTCTCTCTGTCTGTCAGCTTGACCGCGGCCTGGCCAGATTTCTTGAGGTGCAGCTTCCCATACCAGGTATGCATGTGCTTCTACCAGTCGAGGAGCAGCTCCGAAGTGTAGCCCAGGCGCTCCGCCTTCTCTCTCCAAGCAGCCTGCTTCTTTTTGGTGGCGTGATAGAGCCTGTGTCCCTTCCGCTATAGATACTCGTTCTCCCTCAGCCACTCCAGCACCTCATCCTCATGTTCTTCTTCTATGTTGTATTGCCTCCTCTCCCATTCTTGCATCTGCCTCTTCCTCCCTTTGGCAGGACCTTCTGGGCCCTCATCAGAAGGGCTTCGAGGTTGTAGGGGCTGCTCCTCCACACCACCACAAGCAGGACCAGCAGCAGAACCAGGAACACCAACAGGACCAGCACCAGCAGCAGCACCAGCAGCAGCAGCAGGACCAGGAGCAGGACCAGGAGCACCAGCAGGACCAGCAGGACCAGGAGCACCAGCAGGACCAGGAGGACCAGCAGGACTAGCAGGACCAGGAGTAGTGCCAGCAGAGTAAGCACCAGCAGAATCACCAGCACCAGGCGCAGCGCCTGCAGATTAAGCACCAGCAGAAGCACCAGCACCAGGAGCAGTGCCAGCAGAGTGAGCCCCAGCAGAAGCCCCAGCACCAGGAGCAGTGCCAGCAGAGTAAGCACCAGCAGAAGCACCACCACGAGAAGCAGCATCAGCAGAGTAAGCACCAGCAGAAGCACCACTGCCCGAAACTGCATCAGCAGAGTAAGCACCAGCAGAAGCACTGTTAGGGATAACATTGTTCACCCTAACTGTTTTAGGTGAAATACTAATTATAAATCATAGTTAGTGTATGCAGCTTTAAATGTAAAATGGCAATT
>BLBF01000101.1:644297-671661 GCA_015471245.1 Laticauda colubrina
TATATATATATATATATATATATATATATATATATATATATATTTGTGAAACCTCTACTCGCCAGCCTTTTTGTATATTTCAATTTTAGTAATATTTTTATTTTTGCTTTTTATTTTATCCTTTTTCTTCTTTGGTTTTTTGGGGCTTTTTATTATTGGATTTTTCCATTTTGGATCATAATTGACTACTCTATCAGATGGATTGAAGGTCAAAAAGAATTTGAAGTTTTTTGAAGCATTAAAATGGAAAAAAAAGTGAGAAAAAGAAAAAAGTGTTAAATGAAATAGACTGTGTGTATTTGGATTGCTTGGTGACTTTGGGACTTTTGGAAATTCTTATTTGAATGATTAAAATCATTTGGGTTGTTTAAATTTTTTCTTTTTTTTTACAATGGCATTACTTATGGATGAACTGAAAATGGAATTTATAAAATATAATCAAGAGAAACAAGAAGGGAAGGATTCTTTTGGCTCTATTTTTCATTTTTTAGAAATGGCAATTTCTACATATGAGAAACTACAAGAACAAGAAGATTGGGATGAAGAAGAAACCATCCTTAATGAACAAGCAACTTTATTTGGGGAAGAAAGGGGAAAGAGGAGAAAGAGAATGGAGAATTTAAGACTTAAAAAAACAACCAAAAAAGGGAAAAACAAGGTGAAAAGTGGACACAACATCAGAAAGCAACAGAAAAGAGGAATACACAAGAGGGTGGAGATTAAGAGACAAGGGGGTAAAAAGGGTAGAGGGGAGAAACAAGGGAGGAAAGAAGGGAAGAGAAGCTACAAAGGTTTGAAACTAGATGTAAAGAAACAGAATTTATTTAGAGATAATGGGTAAACATATAACTGAAAAAGAGATTCTGCAAAGGTACATAAGATTGTGTTGTTGTATCTGTATTTGAAATAATGTTAGAAAATTGGAATAATATATGATTATAAAATGGGACAAAATATTTAACGTAACTTAGCGAAATATTTTTTTTTAAATAAAATAAATGAAATTAAATATGAGAGAATTGAATTAAAGAAAGTAACTAAGCAAAATCTATAAGTGTTCCCATAGAAGTATGATATTTATTTAGAAAGGATTGTGTAAAATGTTTAAGACTTAAATGAATATTAATTTTAATGATATAATTTCAATTGCTATGGATTGTTGTTTTAATTATATTATACATCAAAAAAAAACTTTTTTCTTTCTGTTTTAAAATATTTAGTTTATTTTTAGAATGTATTACGCAGAATCCGAATGAAAAGTATGTGTTATGTTAAGCTTTAAAATTAGGGGAAGGATAAGTATGACAAGGCATTATACTCCAATCAGTCATTACAGAAGAAATTTTGTGTTAATGAGAAAAAATAATAGACAGCTGAAACAGGACAGACAAAAGATATAAGTATAATGATTTAAATTGAGATGAAATAAATATAATAGAATTAAGAGAGTGAAAAGAGGGGAGAAGCTATATAGAAAATGTAAAATAGTAAATAAGAAATGGAATTGCTATATAAAAATAAGCATGACCTTGAATTTATGTCTGTACAAAAAGATGTAACTCGGGATCAAACTGCCGTCCAAAAAGATATTTTATGTTTTCTATGTTTTGTGTTTTGTTGGTATATGTTTATTTGTTAAAAAATTAATAAAAAATTTTTCAAAAAAAAAAAAAGAAAACATACTTAGGACAGTCATTGCTTAATATGTTGTGTGAGAGCTTCCTATGGGTTCATATAGGAAAAGATGTAAATCACAGATCAACATTGAGAAGAGACAGAGATTTATCCTGATATAAAACAGTGAAATGCAATACTGTCAAGTAGTTTTGCTGAACAAACCCTGATTCAAGACTCTTTTTCCATTGCAAAAACATTTCATATTTCTAGAATTATATCTCAAAGGCCTTCCAACTTGGCATTCATATATGCATTCTCAATGTGTATTTAAATGCTGGAATGTAAACATTTTCCTAAAGCAGAAACTGGCACACTTTTTTATCGGTTGATCGATCAATCAGAATAGAGTTGGAAGGGACCTTGGAGGTCTTCTAATTGAACCTGAGATATGAGATATGAGAAGGGATTTGGACTAGAAGGCCTCTAAAGTTCCTTCCAACTTTGTTATCTCTCTATATAAAAGTGAAATACCACTCATACATCATCAGAAAATCTCCAAAACTGTAAAGCCTACAAACTTGAAATTTGACATGTATGTTCCTCTTGACTTCTAGGTGCTCACTAAGAAATGATTTTTTGAAATAGCCATCAGAGCATTAGTATTTCCTAAATTATTATTAACATGCTCTGATGCTAAGGAATTTTGATAGTTGGAAGTAATTTTATTTAGTAAGTTTATTCAATTTTGGAGAATTCTATTAAAAAAGGGACTTCCATTCTTTGCAATACGTCCAACTCATTCCAACCCCTCGCCTGGACATTGACGGAGCCAGTCCATGTATGCATCTGCTACAGAAAATCCAGACACTATACAAGTCAGTTTTATGGATTCCCCAAGCCTCTTAACATCACCACCAGATTCAATAATGGTAAGACTGGATAAACTGCCTATGACACAACAATGCAAATTGGAAGATTAGAAGGAGAAGATGATAGTGTAGCAAGGTAACAGAGTGAAATGTTGGAATATTACAAGAAGATAGAAGAGATCAGAATTTTTTTTCTTTACATGCAGAGAATGACAATATGAAACATGTCAAGATAGTCCATTCCATAATGTTACTATTGAGTAAGATAGATGAGCAGAAATTCCAATCTGCAGCTCAAAGAAATCTAATGATCACTATAATCCTTTCCGTTTAAAGAAGGACTGCCATAAAATAATTTGCATAATACTCAAAGTGCCCATTACTTAAATACATAGTTCTGTAAGTGTCCAGGATTTCAACTGTATTGAAACCACAAAGCATCAAGAACAGATGCCTGATGCCGAGAAGTTTCCATATCTCATCTCTCAACTGCACTGGTGACATCTAATGATAATAGAGATTTGATATGGACCATCTCTATCAAATATTCTTCAGCAGCCAAAGGAATATCTAGTAGCAATGGCCTTTGCAAGATAAGAATCTTGATAAAGAGTCATGGTGGTGCAGTGGTTAGAATGCAGTATTGCAGGCTAATTCTGCTGACTGGCTGCAGTTCAATTATCAAAGGCTTAAGGTTTACTCAGTTTTTCATTCTTCTGAGACTGTTGAAATGAGGACACAGATTGTCAGTATGCTGACTCGAAAGACTACTTAGACAGCATTGTGAAATGGTATATAAGTCCAAGTGCTATTGCTATTACGATCTGGAAGGAAACCAAATGCAAAGACTGAAGCCCCTGTCACACTGAACCAACGGATGCAAAGAGAATGTAAAAATGGACAAAAAAGCTTGCCATCCATTGGAAAACGCGATGCATCCGTTGTGTACTCACTGCATACGTGTTTCATACACTCTATCTGTAAAACATCCATCTACTGCTATTTCATCCACTCAAAAAGTTTTGAGCTGCACAAAACTTTTTGAGCGGATGAACTTTCCAGCGGGTACGATCTACATCTGCGACACATGCGGGCAACAAATGTTCTATGTCCGTTGTCATCCCTTAAACGTCTGCTGTATCCTCTCAGCATCCTCTGGGCATCCGAGCAATTCACATCCACTCCAGCAGAAAGTGGAAAGAGGGAGGAAGCGAAAGGAGCGCGGAACGTCCACACAACATTAGTAGCACGGACATAGAAAATATGAAAGTGGATGCATCTCGGATATAAAGCATTAAAACGGACAAAACGTTCATGTATGGGACGTATCTGGAATATTTAGGATGTCTGGTGGATGCCTAGAGTATGTGGAAGGACACCTAGCGGGAAACTGACATTTCCTATAAAAAGAGGGAGGAAATTACCTGGATCTCACTATCAGTCCAGCAGCCCTGGTGTGCAGACCTCTTCAGCCTTGCTCTTGCTCTTCCACATCATCCACTGATCTCCGCTATGGATCATTGCACACTCCATTTGGTAGCCGCCATCATTCAACACCAGAACCAAGCCCTCTTCAGATTGTTTCACTTTTTCTACGCAAAGAGAAGGAGACGTCCAAGAACTGTCTGGGTCCGACGATGGATCAGGAGAAGAGCGGAGTTTGGACTGTATGACAAGCTGATGGTGGAGCTGAGGAATGAAGACACTCGTGCATTCCAGCACTTCATGAGGATGCCACCAGCCATGTTTGACGAAGTTGTGGAGTGGCTGACACCCAGGTTGACCAAGGCAAACACCAACTTCCATTCCAGCCTGGACCCTGGACTGAAGGTGGCACTGACTCTGTACCACCTGGCCTCTGGGACCACGTACAGAAACATGCAGTATGCCTGCAGGGTGCCACACAACACCATCAGCATTGTGGTCAGAGAAGTGGTGCAGGCCATCATAGAAGAATATGTGGAGGAGCTCCTCCAGTGCCCCACCACTGAAGAAGGCTGGAGGAAAGTTGCAGAGCAGTGGTATCAGAAGTGGAACTTTCCCCACACCGTTGGAGCCATCGATGGGAAGCACGTGGCCTACAAAGCTCCAGCCAACTCAGGGACCAATTATTTCAATTACAAGGGCTTCTTCAGCATCATCCTCTTTGCCATGGTTGATGCTGTCTACAAGTTCATGTACATCGATGCTTCAGGCAACGGCTCATGTTCAGATGCCCAGATATACAATGCCAATGACCTCAAGGGTGAGCTGGAACGCAACCTCATCATGGGTTTCCCAGATCTAGACCCCCTACCCAATGACACACAAGATGTGCCCTACTTCATCGTTGGGGATGATGCCTTCTCCCTCAGAACCTACCTCATGAAGCCCTACAGTTCCACATACCTCACCCGTGAAGAGAGGATCTTCAACTACAGGCTGTCCAGGGCAAGACAGGTGGTGGAGAACGCCTTTGGCATCCTGGCCAATAGGTTCCAGGTACTTCTCACCAACATGCAGCATCGCCCACAGACCGTGAGGAGGATCAAGGAAGCTTGCTGCATCCTGCACAATCTCATGTGCACCCGCTACCCAGTCTTGCCGAACAGGCTTGTGGACCGTCAACAAGGCAATGTGGACATGGAGCCTGGTGAATGGAGGCAAGGACTAAACCTGATAGACACTGTGGATGTGCAAGGCCCCAACAGAGCTTCACGTGGAGGGAAGAAGCAGCACAATCTCCTTAAACACTGGTGCAACTCCCCAGCTGGAGCAGTGGAGTGGCAAGACAGGATGGTAGATGCTTAATGGATGCTTCCTTCAGCCTGTCTCATCACACTGATGAGATTGTGCCATGTAGGTTGAGTGGCCTTACAATGAACAGGGCATTAATAAAGAGTTTTGTTTATGTTGAAATGTGTGGATCAATGATTAAATTGTTATTGATAATAAAGGATCATATGTCTGGCAGCTGGGAGGGTGGACCATACAGTCCCTCTATGCTTGCTCTGGAGGTTTATCTATCCCACAGCTATCCTTACCCATCCCACAGATATCCATCCCACAGCTATCCTTACCCATCCCACAGCTATCATTACCCATCCCACAGTTATCCTGACCAATCCCACAAGCATGCAAAGTCTTAACCCTTTTTTCAAAGTTTTCCCCAACAATTTATTAAGTAAATAAAATGAACCAAGTGTGTGAAGCAAAGATAACCTTTATTAATAACAAACTGTGTGATTTTATTAAAAAGAAAAATGACCCAAGTAAAGTGTATTTAAGCAAAGATAAGGTGAACAGATAACAACTCAGTCTCTGGCACTCTTTTCAGTCACTCTGAGGTGTGCCCATGGTCTCAGATGTAAAGGGGCCAGGGACTATGGAGGTGGCTGTGGCTGGCGTGCTGGTCTGAGGCGCCATTGGGGTGCCTGGCCCCGAGAGTACAACAGGAGATGGTGTGTGCAGGAAGCTCTCAGAGAGCTGACTCAGTCCCATGAGGTTTATAGGCCCTTTCTCAAGGACCTGGGATGTGAGGCCCAACACTGATGACAGATGTTCTGAGGAAGGGCTTGGCTGTGGGGTGGAGGAAGGAGGAGTGTAGTGGGGCTGTTTGGTCTGCAGCTGGGTCAGCTGAGGCATCTGTGGTGTCTGTGGCATCTGAAGAACCTGGGTGTAGACTGGGAAGGGCTGCCTCTGCTGTGGGAAGTCCTGGTAGTGGTAGGCTTTGTAGGCTAGGGGCTGCTGAAATCCATGGAAGGACTGTGACATCACCTAGGGTGGAGGAGCAGACCTGGAGTGGGTAGGAGCAGGTCAGCTGGGCCTGGAGGGTGGTGCAGAAGAGCTGTGATTCTCTCCTTCATTGCCTGGTACTGGGCCTCGGGCATGTCCATGAGAATCTGGCTCACATAGGTGATGAAGGGCTTGCGGTTGGAGGATGGTATGTCAAAGTGGACCAGCTGGGAGAGGAGATCTGTGCTTGCTTTGATTGTGTCCCTGATCTCCAAGAGGATAGTGTGGCTCTGTCCTTCTTCTCTGCCTCTCTGCCTGCTTTCTGTGGAGGTAGAGCTGGGGGTGGATGTGGGTTGGTCTCTGGTGGCTGCCTCTTCTTGCTGCCTTCTCCTGGTCAGTGGCTGCCTTCTCCTGGTCAGTTAGCTTGATGGCGGCCTGCCCAGATCTCTTCAGGTGCTGCTTGTCATACCAAGTGTGCATATGCTTCCACCACCCCAGGAGGACATCTGAAGTATAGCCCAGGCTCTCCACCTTCTCTCTCCATGCTGCCTGCTTTCGCTTGGTGTCACTATAGAGACTGTGGCCCTTCCTCCACAGGTACTCATTCTCCCTCAGCCATTCCAGCACCTCCTCCTCATGGTCCTCAGAAATGGAATACTGTTTCCTCTCCCCCTTCTCCTTGCTTCTCTTTGCTTCTTCCTCCCTCTGGCAGGGGCTTCAGGGCCTTCAGCAGCAGGGCTTTGAGGGCCACCACAGCAGCAGCAGCAGGAGAAGCAACAGCAGCAGGAGAAGCAGCAGCAGCAGCAGGAGAAACACCAGCAGGACCACCAGCAACAGCAGCAGCAGCAGGAGAAGCACCAGCAGCAGCAACACCAGGAGCACCAGGAGCAGCAGCAACACCAGCAGCTTCAGAGTCAGTGCCAGAGGGAGGAATGGTGGTTCTGTCCTTGCCAGGGCTGGCAGGAGTAGGCACAGGCTTCCTCTTCTTCCCCATGGTGTTCTCTCAAGATGTCTCTGGCAGCAGGTCTTTCTTCTAAATGGTGACCTGCTTGCGAGCTGCATCCTTTTATATCTGCGGAGCTTACACAATTCATCCTCCCCGCATGTGCAGTGAATGCTTTGCATCCACTATTCATCTGCTATTCATCCTATAGGCGTCCGTGATGCATCCGCATCATCCGATATGCATCCGCTCTGCATCTGCTCCTTCCATTATGCATCCGCTTTGCTGTTCTCTCCCGGAAGCCCTGCGGATGTGTCATCCGCTTCCATCCACTTTCATCCACTAGGCTTCCTATGAACGTCCACTTTACATCCCCACTACATCCTCCCCACGTCTGTTCCTTTCCGTTTTATCCGCTCTGTTTATGTAAATTTGGGGCACTTTTGAGAGCGGATAACAACGGATGGAAAATTTGCTCATCCACTGTGTCCTTTTTACATATGTTTTGCATCCGTTGGCCAGTGTGACCTCGCCTTAATAGTCACTGCCAGTATTAATTGAAAATTTACACCTATGGAATTTAAACCTATCATGCTTTTACTTTATCATTCGCTAAGCATTTGATGACCCTGTGTAATCTTTGCAATACTTACTTTAGCTTTTTTGCTTCACCTAATGACATCAGGCTCACAGTTCCACAAAAGTGTTGAAAACCTATTATCTAATTTAAAATATGAATAGTCTTATCTGCTCTTATCAATAAACCAGAATAATGACTCTTTCGTACTGGTATGTATGCATGTTAAGTCAAATTCTGGATAAGACTAACCTTTATGAGACTTTAAACTAAAATACCATCAAAAATGTGTCAGGCATGAATAAACAAACAAGAAGCTCTTTCCTCTCTCTTGTCATGATTCTTTTCCATCATTGTGTGGGTTATTGCACTAGTACAATATTACACAGCTTTATCCTTCACTTTCAAATCATTTATTTGGAGGTAGAATTTGGAATCTTTTTGGAAACTTTAAATCTTCCTTGTATCAAATCCAGTTATGGAACATTTGATTTGGAGTGATTCTCCTTGATTCTTGATTACTGGATTTGATGGGGTGAGAGTAATCTGAGAAAGGACACCTGGAGGAAAGAGAAATGTTCATTGAGTGATGGAAATGAATTATTCTATAAGGAAAAAAGCTATTATAATTAAAGATCAATAGTATTTTTCTGATCTCTCTTTTTCTGATCAGTCCAGTTGTTTCTTGAAAAGCATCTTTGCGACTGTTATGACCTGGATGACTGAGAATCTCCATAGACTTTCAGCTCATATTAATTTAGCCACTCTATATCCTTGTTAAAGTGAACCATGTCTTACTAACCTTATGTGTGTTTTTTTGGTTTTTTTTTGGATAGGTTTTGAAAAAAACCTGGATTCATCTTGATTCAGTGGTGAAGGATTTAATGAAGCACATTTAAGACAATTAAGGTTTAATGTGATGTGTAAATGCTATCTGTGTGTTCCTATAGGGAAAGGTATAAATCACAGATCAACATTCAAAAGATATGAAGATTTATCTTGATATGTAGCAGTTAAATGCAATGCTTCCAAGTAACTTTATTTAACAAGTTTATCTTCTGTTGTCTAAACTCCACTTTTGTGTAGGACAACCCTATTTGGAACAGTCTTTCCAATGTCAGATATCTTTTACATCTTTATATTATATTTCAAAGGCCAATCAACTTGGCATTCACATATGCTTTCTCACATGTATTTATATAATGAATTGCAACCATTTTCCTGCATCAGAAATTGTACCAATCCTTTTTAAATATCATGTGCGGCCCACCTGGGTTCCATTTTTGGCTGCAACAACCTTCTGCAGCCCTCTTCCAGCAAAAACAGACCTGGGTTTCCATTTTTGCTGGCAGAGGGCTACAGGAAGCCATCATGGCTAAAAATAGAGCCTCGATGAATGATGTTGAGGTGGCCATGCATACCCCAATCATGCCCCCCATGGCCATGCCCCCCATGCCCTCTAAGGTCAAACACAACCCTGGCATGATTCTCAGTGAAATCAAGTTTGACACCCTTGCTTTATTCCATCCTCAAAAAAATAATGCCAAATGAGACGTAATATATCAAACATCTAAATACATTGAATGAATAAGCAAGCAATCATTGTCTTTCAGTTCCGAGGACACATTTTCTAGACAGCTGCTCCAGATGGTAAACCAATGTTTCCTTCACTATTTTTGTTCATTTTTGAGGTCCCCCCCCCCCTTATTTTTGGTTTCTGAACATTTTTCTAACTAACAGCATGGTGGCACATGAGCTCCACCTCCAGGAATAGACTTCCAAGGTTAGGGAAGGAAAGAGTTATTACATAAATGAAAGTTAGACTTTCAGAACTGTGTCTTTAGAGCAGTAGGAGACACCTTGCTTCAGATTGTTCGTATACAAATGGAATTGAGAATTGATTTTGAAGGCAGAGGTTCTCCTTTGGATGCCTGGTGTTTATTTGTTGTTGAAGAGTAGTGAACCAACCATTCCAGATCCTTCCTTGGAAATGTCCTGATCCAATGTATGCCATAGTTGTTTAGATCTAATCCTGACATAAAACATGTATCATTCCCCCATCGTAGTCTGAATCTGAGGGGGAAGATGAACAGATGACAGACAACAGGAGAATGGCTCCATTGGCTGTGGAGGAAACTTGGGAAGGGTAAAGTCAGGCTGGGCAGAACAGGAAAGAGGTAGAACAAGGGAGCGGTTTCAGATGAAGACCAAGGCCCACCACCTCCTCTTCCTAGACTGCACAGGGAAAAACACATAAGAGAGCAACATGGGTTGCATGACTTACAAGGAAGGAAAGGGCCCTGATTACCTTCACAAGGGGAGGTTGGGAGAAGCATTTGTCAGGAACAAATGCTGAATTCATTTAGTGTTGAGAGTTATGGCCTGCATTCCTGGTATTCCTCCTGACTGTTTGAATTATTGCTTCTGCATGCTTATCTTGTCTTGCTGGAATTATTGCCTAGATTCTTTACTTCTTGGACTCATTATCTTGCCCTGGTGGAGTGATTGATTGCAGTCATTCTGCTTACAGCATTTGGACTGGAGTATCAGCAACTAGAGGCTGCTGCAGGTTTGTGGGAGAGATTTTCTCCAGGCTGGAGAGTAAATGGGACATTGGGGGCAAAATTTGTGCCAATAAAGTGACTCATAAAGTGACTTCTGCCTATGTTGCTTTTGTGCCATATTCTGGGTCATTACAACACGTAAGTCTTGTTGATTCTCCTGGTATTTTTTTCTTCTGGATCAGAGTGAGTGAGAGTGATTTTTGAAACCCCATCTGGAAGGCAAAGAGGCAGTTAGATGAATTTAATGAACAATCAAAGCCAGTAGGATCAACTGATATACATTTTATAGTAATCAACTAATCTTCTCACAATTGTATTCTTCATTAAACAACTATTTTAAAAAAAGACCAAAAAATTTACAAGGTAGTGTTGTGATGAACATCAAGATGTTTAAGAGCCACAACATTGTGATGAATGGAATCCTTAATAAATCTGTAATGACTGACTCAGGCCAAAAGGAAGTTCTTTTTCTAAGAAGTCTAAGAGTGGCCTTTAAAAATGAAGAGTACGTTTTGGTTTGTATATTTCTGACAGGAAAATGCAAAATATATTCTTCATAAACATCAAATTTAACAGATTAACAGAGTTGGAAGGGACCGTGTACAAGGGTGGGATTCTACCAGTTCATACCTATTCACTAGAACTGGTTGTTAACATTCTAATCAGTTCAGAGAACTGGTTGTTGGAAGAAATTACTGGCCTAATCCTGTAAGGAAGGCAGGAAGGAAATAACTGCCTCTCTGTTAACCCTTATTACATTCTTGGCAGGACTAGACTTCCTGTCTTAGGAAGTTTTCTGGAGTTCTTTTTTCTCCTCCTTTGTTGGTACTTTGCTTGTGTGGAGTGACCATTCAAAGTTACAATGGAAAAAGTGACTTATGACTGTTTTTCACACTTACAACTTTGCGGCATCCCCATAATCATAAGAGGCCAGGCAAGGAAATGGTGTCTTGATGTGCGTGATATTGAGTTGGCCACCAAGCCATGTCCACAAACTAAGCCACATCCACAGAACCAGTTGTTAACAAATTTGAATCCCACCCCTGACCGTGTAGGTTATCCAGTCCAATTCCCCACCCAAGCAGGATACATTTCTTACTAAAAGTATTGCTGTGTATACTTAGGGATAATCCCATCTGCAGATAAACTGAATGTAATTTAATGGTGGGTTTAGGTGTCCATAATTGATAGGATACTAATGACACAAGAATGGTGATTAGAAGTTAATTAACAAAAGTGACAAACTTAACTATCTCCCAATCCCCATGACTGAGAGAATTCCCAGGGAAATTCATGCTGGCTGGAGAATTCTGGAAGTTGAAGTCCTGACATCTTAAATTTTAGTAAGTTGACAAACAGTTCTATAGATGAGTGTGCATGATTTGTGAGACAGACAGATGGTTATGGAAAGAGATGGTAACTCATACCCTGGTTTTTCATGCATGAAATGGAACTTCATCATGGAGACATAGTTCCTCATTTCTATTTTCTTTAGTAAAAGTGCTTTCTAATAATAAATATTCTTTCCAGCTGCTGCATTGACATGAAAAATGACCAAGAAGGGTATTTTTCCTTCGTTGTGATTCTTTTCCATTATTGTGTGTGATATTGTACTCGTACAATAATATAAAGCTGTGTCCTCCACTTTCAAATCATTCATTTGGAGGTAGAAGTTGGAACTATCTTTGGAGGCTGTAAATCTTCCTTGTATGGTGGGAGAATAAGCACTGTACTTTGGGATACGATAGTGTACCAGCCACTTCAGTGGGTAACCAGGCTTCTTCATCAACCATTGCATATAATGATTGTAAATATCAAATCCAGTTATGGAGCATTTGAGTTGGAGTGATTCTCCTTGATTCTTGATTACTTGGCTTGATTGGGTGAGAGTAATCTGACAAAGGACACCTGGAGGAAGGAGAAATGGTCATCAAGTGATGGAAATGAATTAAGTTATAAGGAAAAAAAAGCTATTATAATTAATGATCAAGACTATTTTTCTGATATCTACAGATAATCTGTGAGAAGGAACTGTGCTATAAAACTAGAAGATACTATCAATATAATACCTTTCAAAATCATGTGAATGAAAATTAGAGGCAGCCAGTTCATGATCCCTTTTTCTTCACTTTGAAGATCTTTTTTTGAAAGAAACAGGAAGCCAAGTGTGGATGAAGCTTCAGCAAAGGGAGAAATTAATATATGATGAAGTGGTTTGCATATGTTTTCCCTTTTAAGTGGTTTAAGTTCTTAATGCCTCACAATATAAGATGGAACATTCCTTCATTTGGTTGTAACATGAATGAATGGCTGGTTTTCTGGTGTGATTTTATTAATAGAATCATATAGGTCTATAGTAAAAGAACATTATAAATTATCTGGTAGCATCATTTTGAATTAATGAGTTTTATTAAAAAGCAGATGTTTTCAGCTGATATCAATTTAGCCACTCTATATCACTTTGGAAGTGAGCTTTATCTTACAAAATCTTATGTCTTCTGATAGAATTTGGAAAAAAAACACTATATTCTGTTGATTTATTGGTGAATGATTCAATAAAACAAACTTAAACAATTAAAGGCCCTGTCACACTGGCTGACGGAGGCAAAATGTTTGTAAAAAGGACACAGCGGACGAGAAAAATGTTCCATCCGTTGTTATCCACTCTCAAAAGGGGCAAAAATTTGCATAACCAGAGTGGATAACAGGGAAAGGAACGGACGGGGGGAGGATGCAGAGCGGATGGAAAGCGGATGCAGAACGGAAGCCTAGCAGATGGAAGCGGATGGGAGCGGATGGCACATCCGCAGGACTTCCGGGGGAGTGCAGCAAAGTGGACGCGGAACGGAAAGAGCGGATACAGAGCAGACGCCAAGCGGATGAAGCGGATACACAGCGGAAGCCTAGTGGATGAAGTGGATGCAGAGCGGAAGCCTAGCGGATGCCTAGCGGAAGCCTAGCGGATGCCTAGCGGAAGCCTAGCAGATGCCTAGCATTCACTGCGCATGCAGAGAGGGTGCATTGTGTCAGCCCCATGGATATAAAGGGAAGCAGCTCCCAAGCAGGTCACCATTCAGAGGAAAGACCTGCTTACAGACACATCGCGTGCCTTGCCTGCCTGCCTTGCCAGCCTGCCTGCCTTGCCAGCCTGCCTACACGCCTGCCACCCTTGCTGCTTGCCAGCCTTGCTGCTGGCCTTGCTGCCTACCTGCCTGCCAGCCTCCCTGCCTACGAGCCTCCCAGCCAGCCTCCCAGCCAGCCTTGCTGTCTGCCTGCCTGCCAGCCTCCCTGCCAGCCTCCCTGCCAGCCTGCCTTCCAGCCTCCCTGCCAGCCTCCCTGCCAGCCTTGCTGTCTGCCTGCCTGCCTGCCTGCCTGCCAGCCTGCCTGCCAGCCTTGCTGCCTGCCTGCCTGCCAGCCTTGGTGCCTGCCTTCCTGCAAAACTGCCTGCCAGCCTTGGTGCCTGCCTGCCTGCCAGCCTTGGTGCCTGCCTTCCTGAAAGACTGCCTGCCAGCCTTGGTGACTGCTTTCCTGCCAGCCTGCCTGCCAGCCTGCCTGCCAGCCTGCCTGCCTGCCTCCCTGCCAGCCTTGCTGCCAGCCAGCAACCCCACAACCATGGGGAAGAAGAGAAAGCCTCATCCATCTGCTGCCAGCCCTCCCACCCCCTGGCCCTCACTCTGCTTCTGCTGGGGCTTCTGTAGCACGGACTCGCTGTTCTGCAGCTGGGGCTTCTGCAACTTCTGCTTCTGGAGGAACTGATGATGATGCTAATGGCGGTGGTGCTTCTGCTCATGCTTACTCTGCTGATGCTGCTTCTGGCGGTGGTGCTTCTGCTGATGCTGCTTCTGGAGAAGCTGCTGATGCTGCTTATGGTGGTGGTGCTTCTCCTGGTGCTTGCTCTGCAGAAGCTGCTCCTCATTCTGCTGGCCCTGCTGGTCCTGCTCGTCCTGCTCGTGCTCCTGGTCTTGCTCGTCCTGCTGGTCCTGCTCGTCCTCCTGGTCTTGCTCGTCCTGCTGGTCCTGCTCATGCTCCTGGTCCTGCTCGTGCTCCTGGTCCTGCTCGTGCTCCTGGTCCTGCTGGCGCTGCTGGTGCTTACTCTGCTGCTGCTGATCCTGGTCCTGCTGGTGCTGCTGGCACTGCTGCTGCTTCTGATCCTGGTCCTGCTGGTGCTGCTGGCGCTGCTGCTGCTGCTGCTGCTGATCCTGGTCCTGCTGCTGTTGCTGCTGCTGCTGCTGCTGCTGATGATGATGATGATCCTGCTGGTGCTGCTGCTGGTGGTGGTGTGGAGGAGCAGCCCCTACAACATGGAAGCCCCTCTGATGAGGGCCCTTCTGGTCCTGCCAAATGGAGGAAGAGGCATATGTGAGAATGGGAGAGGAGGCAATACTCCATCAAGGAGGAACATGAGGATGAGGTGATGGAGTGGCTGAGAGAGAATGAGTATCTATGGCGGAAGGGACACAGGCTCTACAGGGACACCAAAAGGAAGCAGGCTGCTTGGAGAGAGAAGGTAGAGAGCCTGGGCTACACTTTGGAGGTGCTCCTCAGCTGGTGGAAGCAAATGCACACCTGGTACGGGAAGCTGCACCTGAAGAAATCTGGCCAGGCCATGGTCAAGCTGATGGACAGAGAGACCTACGTCATGGCCAGATGCAGCTTCCTGGAGGGTGAGATCCACCACCGAGGAGCAGCCCCTCTCACAATCCTCTCTCTCAGGCAGCCTGCTGAGAACCAGTCCTCTTCTGGCTGAGAGTCAGCTCGTGTCTCCAGGCATGTGTCTGTGGAGCGTGCCACGACGGAGAACCCGCGGACAGCTGTTCGAACCGTGGCAGAGTGCGTGGAGGAGTCCCTGGCTCAGTGGGAGAAAGGAGACAGCACTCCCACCACAGTCCTACCCGCATCCACCCCCAGCTCCACCTCCACAGAAAGCCAGATAAGAGGGGCAGAGCCACACTGTCCTGCTGGAGATAAGAGACACCATCAGGAGCAGCATAGATATCCTCTCTCAGCTGGTCCACACTGACTCCTCATCCTCCAACCACAAGCCCTTCCTCTCCTATGTCAACCAGACCCTCACGGACATGGCAGAACCCCAATACCAGGTGGTGAAGTACAGGATCACCAATCTGCTTCAAAGCCCTCCAGATCCAGTTGAACCTGCTCCCACCCAGTCCAGGTCTGCTCCTCCACCCCAGGTGATGTCCCTACCATTCCAAGGCTTTCCACAGCCCCTCACCTACCAGGGCTATGGCTACTAGGAGGTCCAGCAGCACAGGCAGCAGCACTTCCCAGTCCAGGCACAGACTCATTGGACGCCACCGTTGCCACTGGTTCCACTGATGCCACTGACGCCACCCACGCCACTGATGCCACCGATGCCACCTACGCCAGTCCTCACCCAGGTGCAGACCAGACAGCCCCACTACACTGCTCCTTCCTCCACCCCACAGCCAAGCCCGGCCTCAGTACATCTGTCATCGGTATTGGGACTGACATCCCATGGCATGGAGGAAGGAGCTCTCAACATCACAGGACTGAGCCAGCTGTCTGAGAGCTTCCTCAACACACCGTCTTTTAGCTCTGCGGCTACTCTTTCTACTCCACATGGTGAACCAATGTTTCCTTCTCTATTTTTATTGTTTTTTTGTGATTCCTTCTATTTTTGGATTCTGAACATTTTTTTGAAAAACAGCATGATGGAACATGAGCTCCACCTCCTGGAACATCCAAGGTTTAGAGAAGGAAAGAGTTTTACATGAGTTAAGGATAGGCTTTCATCACTGTGTATCACTGGCAGAGTAACAGATTCCTGTGTCTTCTTACTTCAGCTTGTTCATTTGCAGATAGAATTGAGAATTGTGTTGTTTTTTTTGACAAATTTTATCCAGTTTTTCACATAAAAACAAAAATCTCTTTTCAGTGGACAACATATTTCCAAGTCATCAATTTTACATACAAATATGACAGCAATTATACATTCATATATGCATATTTAATTCTATTATTACTTTTTCCATTCCAAATTTTCAGTAAGGAGAGAAACAAACATTAATTCTAGCCTCTTTCAATAATCTCAATCAAAACATCTTTTTGTTTCATTTCAATTATTTCAAATATAATCCTTTAATATTTATTTTAAAAATAAAGATAAACAATATGTGTTTGCATAATAATAATAATAATAACAATAATAACAATAATAATAGCTTCCAATGTCTCTCCTTGCTTTTAATATACTATATTGACTTATTAATTAAGTTGGTTCTTTAGTCTGTCATATTCCCTTTCCATTACACATTCTTTTTATAAATTCTAAATTAATACAAGTTTTAACACTAAAGAAAAAAAAAACCAAGTATAGGTTTCCCCCCTTTTGCTGCTTTGAGTATGACACCTCAATGGTTAAAATATACCTTTATTCCCTCATCTTGATTCCCAATAAACCATTATTTTTAAGAAGTTACAATAATAATCATTACATCTTTTCATTTGGATTCTGCAGCATATTTTCCCCCCTTAATTTTTAATAAGAGTTTTCAATATCTATATTGCCCTATTTTCTAAATATTTTTAATTGCAGAAATATTCTTATTACCCCTTGTCACCCTGCAGAATCCCCTTTTTTAATTCGTCAACCATTATCTCTGAAAAAAACAATTTATTTTCAACATTTTACTATTTCTTTATTTCATGCACTTGTTTCTTACTGCTTCTCCTCCCCTTCTTTTCCCCATATCTTTTCTCATTCCAGTTTATATCCCTCTCTTTCTTAATATTTTCCTTTCCTCTTTTTCTGCTGGGTCTTTCTGTCTTTCCCAACTTCACAGGTATTCCCCCTTTTGATTGCCTTCTTAAGTCTCAACTTTTTAACCTTCCTTCTTTCCCCACTTCTTTGCAGCGTTCTTTGTGTTAATTGTCTATTTAAAATGTCTTCTCCTTGAGTCAACTCCTCCTCTGAAGCTCTTTTTTTTTTGTTCTTCAGTTGCCATTTCCATTTTTTTTTAAAACAGAACAAAGTGATTCGTCTCTTTCCTGTAGTAATTCTCTCATATTTTTAAGTTCCATTTTTAATTCCCGAAGAGATATCATCATTATACACTATTGTATTTTATGATCATTAAAGTCCACAAAAAATACTTTTACTTTCCTCCTTTCTTTTTTCAATTTTCTAAAGTTCTCAATTGTTCCATCCCAGGGTCTATACCAGAAACATCAATCAATCCCACAATCAGTCTTTCCTTGCTTTTTTCTTTATTCTGGTTCTGCTTTTACTTTCAAGGATTCTTACTTTGTTTCAATATTTCTTTAATGTTATATCCACACAAGTTCGTTCAGAAACAGGATGTTTTCCCTTGTTTGATCTCAAGTTTTTGTCAAAAAGTGGCACTCTCCATTATACAAAGTCTTCACCTTTTTCCCCTGTTTTTTTTATTTAGGGTTTTTCGAACCTCAATATTCCAACACAGTCCAGTCTCCAATTCATAAACTTTATTATTATTATTTTTAACAATTGTTAGTCCAGCTTTATTTTATGCCTGTTTATTGCCAAAATATTTTAGTCCAATTTAGTTAAATCTTTAGTTCTGGCTTCTTCCTTTCCTTGTTCGAAGCCCTGCTTAGCTGTCAAAAATATTTTCTTTTTTTTTTTCCCTGTCCCTTTGTAATTTCACTGCTCAGTTTTCTTATCTTAAAAATTCCATATTATCTTAATCCTGGGGTACTTTTGTTTAGTTGTATTGCCCAGTTATCCCAGTTCAGATGTTATCCACCTCTTTCTTCCCTCCTGCACAAATCTTAATCCAGCTGAGTCCTCCTTTTCGGGATGACCATTTTAAACCACCGCTGCAAATCGTCTTCAGGGGGGAAAAGACCATGCCCAGAGGGGAGATGCAGCTCCCTTCAACCTGGCTTGTGGCTTCCCCTTACTCCACTGCCCCTCCAAGGCAGCTTCAACCCTTAATTGTAATGATCAGGGCTCTCCAATGAAAGAGCACAACCATAGCCGCAGAGAGATGTGATCTACGGTCTGTCAGCAAGGGGGTCAGCCTTCTTCTTGAGAATTGCTTTTTGAAGGCAGAGAATCTCCCTTGGATGACTGGAAAATATTGATTGCTTGTTGCTGAACTAATCATTCCAGCCCTTTCCCCAAAAACTGCCTAATTTAACCGATTAATAGAGTTTGAAGGGACATTGTAGGTCATCCACCCAAGCAGGAGAGCCTACAGCAATTTTGATAAATGAAAGTATAATCTCTTCTTGAAAGCCACCAGTGATGAAGCTCCCACAACATCTGAAGGCAAGCTGTTCCACTGATTGATTGTTCCCACTTTCAGAAAATTTCTGATTTCCAGGTTGAATCTCTCTTTGTTCAGTTTCCATCCATTAATCCTTGTCTGGCCTTGAGGTGCTCTGAAAAATAGCTTGACCCCCTCTTCTCTGTAGCAGCCCCTCAAATATTGAAACATTGTTATCATGTCTCCCTTTGTCTTTTTTCTGCACTAGTCTAGCCATGCCTGGTTCCTGTAACCATTCATCATATTTTTTTAGCCTCCAGTCCCTAAATCATCCTGAGTGCTCTTTCCTGCACTTTTTCTAGAGTCTCAACATCTTTTTTATAGTGTGGTGACCAAAACTCTAGTTCTGGTCTTAAATAAGCTTTAAAGAGTGGTATCAGTACCTCATTTGATCTCGATTGTATCCCTCTGATAATGCAATTTAGGATTTCATTGGCTTTTTTGGCTGCAGCTGCACACAGTTGGCTCATATTTAGCTGATTGTCCACTAAGACTCCAAGATCCGTCTCCATTTGAAATTAGAGAGCAAGAAGATAAACAATTTTATGAAATTTGGGATCTTTTTTATCAATGGTTAGATGATAAAATACAATAATAGAGCATTAGTATTATATCTATGAAGGGTTTTTAGGATTGATTTGTTATGATTATATGATTTGTTATAGAATAAACTGTTTGAAGTATTGTTATCTCACAAAGCATGAATGATTAAAAGTATAGTCAGAAAAAGATTTTATTTTATTTTTTTTGGTAATATTAGGATATGGATTGACAATATGAGTGGTTATGCAATATAACTGTAATTGAGACTATAAAATGAATGCACAAAACTGATGAACCAACCGACACACCGGAAGTATATATGAGAGTAGATGTTTTTAATGTTTTGTATGTTATGTGTGTTTGTAGAAAATTAATAAAATTCTTAAAAAAAAAAAAAAAAGACTCCAAGATCCGTCTCATAGTTACTACTATTAAGCCTGTTTTCATCCACTCTACATGTGTATTTTGGGTTTTTCTTGCCTAACTGTAAGATTTTACTTTTCTCTACATTGAATTTCATTTTGTTAGATAGGGCCCAATGTTCCAGTCTGTCAAGATCCATCTTGAGAAAAATTGCTCTTTCTGGAAAAGACAAGAAAGAAAGATGGAATAAGGCAGTTCAGTTGTGTTCTGAGTGACTTTTCTTGGCTCAACTTGACAGTTACATTTTAAAAGAAATCTTGGGGTAAGAATATTATGGCAAGTTTTAGTTTTGTGGTTCAGCAAAGAACCACAGATTCCTTTCCTGAAATAATAAGACACAAAACGGAAATAAAAACACACAAACGAGAATGACTGTGCTTAAATTTGAAAAGTGGTGGGTTTTGATCCATTTGTAAGAAGATTCCTCTCATTGTGTCTTATGCAATAATATACAGCTGTGTCTTCAGCCTTTAAAATATTGAGCTGCAAGTATACTTGGCTCTTAGAATTGTCTTTTGTGATGATGGCCCGACTTCGAAAGATAAGCAGTGCCTCCACTATGCCAGATGTCTGCAATCCATTCCAGTTCCTTTCCAGAAACCTGACAGATCCAGCTTATTCCACAGCTTTTGA
Source organism: Laticauda colubrina (assembly GCA_015471245.1). Lineage (NCBI taxonomy): Eukaryota > Metazoa > Chordata > Lepidosauria > Squamata > Elapidae > Laticauda > Laticauda colubrina. The sequence continues at coordinate 664,472 of BLBF01000101.1, forward strand.
GAGAAAATCCAGAAACTGCACAGGTGAGCCATATCCTTTCTCCTGGTCTTTTCACTTGAGCAGCAGACTGAGTAATTGTAATTTCTGAGGTAACGCCTACATTAATTTTAAAAAAATACATAAATAAATAAAAATAAAAGTGTGTGTGGGGGGAAATACACAAAAAATGCACCTCTACCTAAAAACAAACTATAGCTGTTCTTACGTGCTGAGAACACAAAGAGGAAACTTATCAACAGTTTCAGAACCATGCTTTTGAAAAGGGTCATACAAAAAGTGAAAAGCAATTCAACACAGTCAGGTACATCCAACACTGTCTTCATTCACCAAAACATCTATTTAACACATGGTATACCAGGAAATAATTTACATAAAACAAAGTATGCTATACATTTATCAGCTAGTCAGCCTGGTGTATATATACTCAGGCTTGTGTTACAAATGTAGCTACGTCAGAGCAAGAGGGTTATTGCTCCTTCTGGGACCTATATTCTGAATTCTTATGCAAAAATATTATATCATATTGTTCAAAATAGATATTGTTTATCCCCCCTTCCTCCTTCTCCTCCTCCTCTCACCCTCTCCTCCTCTTTCTTCTTCTTCCCCTTCCCCTTTCCTCCTCTTCCTGTTCGCCTCCTGCTCCCCTGCTCCTTCTCCTTCTGCTCGTCCTTCTCCTGCTCCTCCATTCCTCCATGTTAGAGTTCTTCAGTTTCAAATATTGGTCCTGAGCCTGGTAAACTCAACCAATCTAAATTCAAATGGATCTCTTCTACTGAAAAATCAAGCTCAAACTTCGAATAAAATCTTCAACTGTCACAAGAATGTGAATACATTAGAAATGATCTGGAGAACATTGGTTCTAGTGTTCTTCTTGGCTGTAATATTGTGTGCCTCAGCTGAGTTAAAACATTTACCAGCTGGCAGGTGGACCAAGGCCATGTCAATGGACACCTGCCAGAGCTGAGATGGAAACTGTGTGTGACTTGATTGGCCCATATAACCTAAAAGACACGGGGAGTGGGGAAATCCTATTCTTTTAACTATCCCACAGTGCAGGAACTAGTTAAAGCTAGCTTGTTGTCGTTGTTCTGAGTAACGAACTCTGAGAAGTCATGACTCTGACAAATTATTCAGGTTCAAGAACCACTTTATGAGCACATCATATTGGCACTTAGAAAGGTGAAGCTAACTTCTACACAGTTTTTGACAGATGTCAGTCTAATCTCTTCTTGAAAGCCACCAGTGATGAAGCACTCACAAGGTCTTAAGGCAAGCTGTTCAATTGGTTGATTAGAAGAGGAAAACACCAAATTTGCAGATGATACAAAGCCAGCAAGAATAGTGAACACCCTAGAACAGGGGTGTCTTGAAAGTCTCAAGTGATAGTGCTCCCACAACTTCCGAGGGAAAGCTGTTCCATTGGTTGATTGTTCTCACTGTCAGAAAAATTTCTCTTTATTTCCAGGTTGAATCTCTCCTTGTTCAGTTTCCATCCATTATTATCTGTCTGGCCTTCAGGTGCTTTGGAAAATAACTTAACTTCTTCTCCTCTGTGGCAGCCCCTCAAATATTGTAAAATTGATACCATGTCTCCCTTGGTCCTTCTCTTCACTAGACTAGCCATGCCCAGTTCCTATAACTGTTCTTCATATGTTTTAGTCTCCAATCCCCTAATCATCCTTGTTCTTCTCTGTGCTTTTTCTAAAGTCTCAGCATCTTTTTTTATAATGTGGTGACCAAAACTGGATGTAGTGTGGTCTTACTAAGGCTTTATAGAGTGATATTAGTACTTCCCTTGATCTTGATTGTATCCCTCTGTTATTACAATTTAGGATTGCATTAGCTTTTTTGGCTGCTGCTGCACACTGCTGGCTCATATTTAACGAGCTGTCCACAAAGACTCCAAGATCCCTCTCACAGTTATTGCTATTGAGATTGGTTTCACCCAGTCTATATGCGTACTTTTGGTTTTTCTTGCCTAAGTGTAGGGCTTTACTTTTCTCTACATTGAATTTCATTTTGTTAGATATGGCCCAGTGTTCTAGTCTGTCAAGATCCATCTGAATCTTGAGCCTATCTTCTTGGATTCTAGCTATTCCTGCCAGCTTAATATCATCTGCAAATTTGGTAAGTTCCCCTTCCATTCCCTCATCTAAGTCATTAATGAAGATATTGAAGAGTACTGGGCCTAAGATGGAATCTTGTGGTACATCTTGTGTGCTTACTTCCCTCCATATAGTTTTCAATCCATTAAGGATTACTCATTGAGTATGGTTTGTCAGCCAGTTGTGGTACTAGGGGTGGTGCTATCTATTCCATATTTTTTTCTAGCTTACTAGGAAGTAGGTTGTGGTCTACTTTGTCAAATGCCTTGTTGAAATCTAAATATATTATGCCCACAGTATTTTGCTGGTCTACTAATTTAGTCACTATGTTGGAGAATGAAGATGTTGAAGAAATAGATTCTCCTCTTCATCCCTCTCCTCCTCCTCTTCCTCCTCCTCCTCCTCCTCCTCTCTAAATTATAGTCATAGCATTGCTTAGAAAGCCAATTTGACACAGTAGTTACTGTGAACATGAAACTTTGAGGTCCATTCCAGTGTTAGACATGAAAAACCAGTTGGGTGACTTTGGGCCAATTGGAGATATGGTGCCCACCATATTTATTAACTTGAACTCTGCCTGCTCATCATCACAATCACCACAACTACCATCATCATCATCATCGACATTGGACTACAATCTTAGCATTACTTAGAGACCCAGTTTGGTGTAATAGTTAATGTAGTGGCCTGTAAATTCTACTCTAGTCTTAGGCATGAAAAACCAATTAGGTGACTTTGGACCAGTTAAAGTTATGGTCCCCAATGCATCTATCAACTTGAATTCTTCCTGTTCATTGCATTTTCTCTGTCCATAAAGGTGTGATGTCCTCCACAATCTATTCACTTTATTTTTCTTTTCTTGAGAATTATCGTTTAGTAAAGGGAATTTATAAAATAAATTATGTGACTTCACCTCAGTGACCTAGAAAAGAACAAAATTCAGATATTTAGAATCTAGTAAAATAAAACAACCTTGGTTATTTGTTAATATCAGCATTGTACAAAGAGTTAGTTGCTTAATAAAAATTTGTCTGCAAACCTAAATTTCTGAGCTGTCATAAGTGTTATGTGTTGGGAGAGTTGGGCTGAGAGAGAAAATGTTCATCTCCTTGCTCACTATATTCATCTCTTTCTAACTATGTTCATCTCGTCTACCTGGAGGGAAGCAAGCAATGCAGGGGTGGGATTTAACTGGTGTTACTACCAGTTCGGTGAGAGTGTGATGAGTGTGGTGAGATGTTATGTACGCATGTATAACTTTTTAAAAAAAAAAAAAACAGCTGTGCCACCCTGACAGCTGACAAACACTGCGCACAGGGGAAAATCCTCTTCTTTCTTGCTTTTTCAACCTCAGCTATACTGAGCAAAGCAGCTGAGGTTGAAAAAGCAGGAAATAAAGGACAGCCAAGAGCCCAGATGGGCGGCTGGACCAAACAAATGATCAAAAGGTCATTGCACCAAACCGGTTCGGTATCTGCTGCTCTTCAGAGCTACCGGTTCTATAGAACCAGGCTGAACCAGTAGCATCCCACCCCTGAAGCAGTGGGGTACCATAAGCTTCCGTATTAGGCCCAGTACTCTTCAATATTTTTATAAATGACTCAGATGAGGGAATAGAAGAGGAACATACCAAATTTGCAGAAGAGGAACATACCAAATAAGCTGGTAAGAATAACTAACATCCTAGAACAGGGGTGTCAAACTAGATTTAATTGAGGGCCGCATCATGGTTGTGCTTTATCTCGGGGGGGGGGCATAGTTAGGGTGGGCATGGTCAACTTGACATCACTCATGTTGGAGGTGCCTGTGATGGGCTCCTGAGCTCTGTTTTCAGTTGCAACTGTCTCCTGTAACCCTCTGCCATCAAAAACGGAGCTCAGGAGTGCTGTGCAAGGCTCTCACAAGCACCATTTTCATTGGCAGAGGCACCACAGACTGGTACTTCACTGTTTCCAGGGTAACTCAATGGGTCAGATCTAAGCACCCTGGGGGCTGGATCTGCCCCTTGGGCCTTGAGTTTGACATCCCTGCCCTAGATGATAGGCTCAAGATCCAGATGGATATTGACAGACTTGAATGCTGGACACTATCTAACAAAATGAAATTAAATGTAGATAAAAGTGAAACCCTACACTTAGGCAAGAAAAACCAAAATTGTACACACTGGAAGAAACCTGGCTTAACAGCAGTAACTGTTAAGTATGACTTCAATGACAGAGTTGTCAATGCCTGGAATGCACTACCTGTCTCTGTGGTTTCTTTCCCAAACCCACCAAAATTTAACCTTAGATTGTCTACTGTTGCCCTCACCCCATTGTTAAGAGGCCTGTAAGGGGTATGTATAAGTGCATCAATGTGCCTACCATCCCTGTCCTAATGTCTCCCTTTTGTTTGTATCCATTTCATGTAATCATAATCATGTTCTAATATTTGTTACTTAATATATGCTTGTCAAAAAATATAAAATAAATTTAAAAAAAACTGAGAGGGATCTTGGAGTCTTGGTGGACAACCAGCTAAATATGTGTCAGCAGTGTGCAGTGACAGCCAAACAAAAAAACAAAAAAATAAACCCAATGCAATCCCAAATTGCAATAACAGAGGGATACAATCAACATCTAGTAAAGTACTAATACTGCTCTATAAAGCCACATCTAGAGTACTACATCTAGTTTTGGTCACCACACTATAAAAAAGATGTGGACATTCTAGAAAGATTGCAGAAAAGAGTATTGGGGGACTGAAAACTAAAAGATACAAAGAAGAGTTGCATGGGCATAGCTAGTCTAGTAAAGAGAAGGACCAGGGAAGACATTTTTATTCTATTTATTTTTGACAATTGCTTGCAAGATAATAGATATAAGTAAAAACATAGTCATGAATACATATAAGAAAAATAAAAAAGAAAAGAAAAGAGACAATAGGACAGGAACGGTAAGCACGTTGGTGCACTTATGCACGTCCCCTACAGACCTCTTAGGAAAGGGGTGAGGTCAATAATCGACAGTCTAAGGTTAATGTTTTTGGGGTTTGGGGAAGAAACCACAGAGTCAGGAAGAGCATTCCAGACATTGACCACTCTGTTGCTGAAGTCGTATTTCCTGAAATCAAGTTTGGTGCGATTAACCTTAAGTTTGCATCTATAATTTGCTCTTGTGTTGTTATAGTTGAAGCTGAAGTATTCATTGACAAGTAAGACATCTCAATGTATGATTTTATATACTATACTTAGATTGGACTGAAGGCAGCATAATTCTAGGTTTCTAAGGTCTAGAATTTCTAGTCTGGTGGCATAAGATATTCTGCAATGAGTAGAGGAGTGGAGAACTTGTGAAATAGTTCTGGACTTTCTCAACTGTGCTAATATCAGATATGTAATGTGGGTTCCAGACTGATGAGCTGCATTTGAGTATTGGTCTAGCAAATGTTTTGTATGCTCTAGTTATTAGTGTAATATTACCAAAGAAAAAGATCCATAAGATTAGGTTAACAACTCTTAACACCTTTTTGGCTATGTAGTTACAGCGGGCTCTAGCACTTAGATCATTAGAGATGACTACTCCAAGATCCTTGACAGAGTTTGGATCATCAACAAGATCTTGACTATTCAGTCTGTATTTTAAAGGGTCAAGCTATTCTCCAAAGCACCTGAAGGCCAGACAAGGAATAAATAAATGGAAACTGAAGAAAGAGAGATTCAATCTAGAAATAAGGAGCAATTTTCAGACAGTGAGAGCAATCAACCAATGGAACAGCTTGTCTTCAGAAATTGTGGGAGCTTTACAGCTAGAAGCTTTCAAGAAAAGATTGGATTGCCATCTGTCAAAAATTGTGTAGAGTCTCCAGCTTGGGGGGGGGGTTGGACTAGATGACCTACAAGGTACCTTCCAACCTTGTTAATCTGAAAAAATGTAAATAAATAAACAGCTGTGAGAGATGCCAAATGAATTGGTCATGATATATTTAAAGCTGTCTTATTGTGGCTCTGTTTTCATTGGAGTGAATCCAAATGAAACTTTTCTTTTGCCACATAAACTCTAGGTTTTAGAATTAGCTCAGATTCATTTTTCTCCACTGTGTTTTCCCTTGTACAGTAATACTTGGCTGTGTCTTCACTTTTCAGTCCATTCATGTCTAGATAAACTAGGTTCCTGGAACTATCTTTTGAGATTGTGAATCGACCTTTAAAAGAGCTGTCATAATATGTAGTGCCTTTATTTATTTCTGAGATCCACTCCAAACCTTTTCCATCTGCTTGACGGACCCAGTGCATCCAGTAGCTATCAATACTGAACCCAGAGGATGTGCAAGTAAGTCGAAGAGAATCTCCAGGTCTTTTCACTCCTCCCCCTGATTCAGTTATTGAAACATCGGCCAGAACATCTGGAAAGAAAGACACAAGTAGTTTTCTGAAGAGCTTGTGGAGAAATCTAAGTCCAACTCACAGTATTATGGAACCCAAAGAAAAATACCTTTAAAAATGAAGAGTGTCAAGATGACATTCATCCATATAGTCATTTTTATTGAATGGTTTGTAGGAGAAATATAGGTTATGTGAACTCAAAAGTTCTGGTAATCTCTGGGTCTTTGAGTAAGAAGGAGGGAGACATTTAAAGGTTGGGCTGCCTTTCAATTTGCATATCCTAATCTATATAAAAAGAGAACACTGTCCACAAGCAACTTCAAATCACGATTCCTTAAACATTCTCAAGCAAATATTTAGTCTGTGTTTTGAATAAAGGCTGATGAAAGCTAACCAAATTCAGATAATGCAATGGAGTGTTTCTTTTCGGTACTCATATTTGTTTCCCATGGAAGGGAGGGAGGGAGGGAGGAAGGAAGGAAGGAAAACAACAATTTCCTCTCATAGTTCTGCCTGATTTCAGATGCAACTACAGCAATGATTCATCATTTTTTCCTTCTTACTATGACCTTAGTCCATCTCATAAATTATTATTAATTTTAGTTTTAAAAGATGGAAATACGATCAACATGATGCAGATTGCTCCTTCCTCTTCTTCTTAACAGCTTCTATTATTTCTTCTTCTTCTTCTTCTTCTTCTTCTTCTTCTTCTTCTTCTTCTT
>BLBF01000101.1:673725-690285 GCA_015471245.1 Laticauda colubrina
TCTATCTATCTATCTATCTATCTATCTATCTATCTATCTATCTATCTATCTATCTATTTATTTATTAATATTTGCTGCCCAAATATCTCATCACAAGGTGACCCTTAGTTCTGACTTACATATGCTGAGGAATACATCTTGTGAAAATTCTTGAGTAGAGATATGTTCTGAGCTCTTGTAAATGCTAATGCCATCTGTTTTCTCTTGTACATACCTAAGGGTGGGCTTCTATTAAAAATGCCTCCATCAAAGGATAGTCCACGCCTCAATCCCCAAGGCACATTTATCCATTTATTTATTCATATATCTTAAGTCCATTTCTTTCATACCCGACTCTAAGCTGTGTACAATCACCAATACAAATTTGTGTATATTCTAAGCATTAGAAAAGGAAGCAATATTTTTCTATATGACCTAAGAGTAAGGATTAATTTAAGGACTGAGATAATCTACTGATACTATAAGAACCTTTTTCTCTTTTTTCTAATTCCCAAGTAAGGAGAATACTGCAAACAATAAATATGTCCAACTATAACATGCATGGTGCACATTTTCTCAGAGCAATTTGGTTGATTTCCTAATGCTGTCTGGAATCACCAGGTTTCCAAAAATTCTGGAAGGCTATAAGAGAGTTGGCCAACCTTGTCTCTGGGCCATGCTGTTCAAGAGGAAAGGAATCCTCCATGCATACAAAACTGCCATACATCCCACTAGGTTAGACACTTAGCAGGCATTCACTAACCCAGTCTCCTAAAGAGGTACATCTGGTGGGACCACAAGAAGGGCCTTCTCTGTGGGGCTCCCTCTCTTTGGAACATCATCCCCATAGAGTTTAGAATGCCCCTTACTTTGTCACTCTTTCACCCAAAGGTCTTGGAGGTCATTTAGTCTAACCCCCTGCTCAAGCAGGAGACCCTAGTCAGAGGTGACAAAGCTGAGTACCATACATGTAAGTACCCAGGAAAACTTAAGAAAACAAATACATACTTAAATATATACATAAATGCATACTTAGATACATACATACATAAGGCTAGGTCCCACTGGCTGACAGATGCAAAACGTATGCAAAAAGGACATAGCGGATGAGCAAATTTCAGGGGTAGCTCCATCCATTGTTATCCGCTCGAAAAAGTGGCCCAAATTTGCATAAACAGAACGGAAAAGAATGGAAAGGAACAGACGGGGGTAGTATGTAGCGAGGATGTTAAACGGATGTTCGTAGGAAGCCTAGCAGATGGTAGCAGATGGAAGCAGATGACACATCCGAAGGGCTTCTGGGGGAGAATTGCGAAGTGGACGCATAGCGGAAGGGGCGGATGCATAGCAGATGGGGCGGATGCATAGCGGATGACACGGATGCATCACAGACGCCTATAGGAAGCAAAGCGGATGCATAGCGGATGCAAAGCATTCATTGCGCATGCGGGGAGTATGAATTGCGTCAGCTCCGCGGATATAAAAGGATGCAGCTCGCAAGCAGTCAGCATTCAGAAGAAAGATGTGCTGCCACAGACATCTTCGAATATCACCATGGTTCGTCAGTCAGGGAAGAAGAGAAAGCCTGTGCCTACTCCTGCCAGCCCTGGCAAGAAGGACAGAACCACCATCCCACCCCCTGGCACTGAGTCTAAAGTTGCTGGTGCTGCTGGTGCTGCTTCTGCTGGTGGTGGTGGTGGTGCTGGGGCTTCTCCTGCTGGTGCTGCTGGTGCTGCTGCTACTGCTACTGCTGCTGCTGCTGTGGTGGACCAGCCCCAAGGCCCTCAAAGACCTGCTGCTCAAGCCCCTGAAGACACTGCTGCTGAAGTCCCTTCCAGAGGGAGGAAGAGGCAAGGCAAGGAGAAGGAGAAGGGAGAGAGGAAACAGTACACCATTTCTGAGGACCATGAGGAGGAGGTGCTGGAATGGCTGAGGGAGAACGAGTACCTGTGGAGAAAGGGCCACAGACTCTTTCACGACACCAAGAAAAAACAAGCAGCTTGGAGAGACAAGGCAGAGAGCCTGGGCTACACTGCAGATGTACTCCTGGGATGGTGGAAGCACATGCACACCTGGTATGGCAAGCTGCACCTCAAGAAATCCGGGCAAGCCACTGTCAAGCTTACTGACCGGGAGTTGTACATCATGGCCAAGTGCAGCTTCCTGGAGGGTGAGATCTGCCACCGAGGAGCAGCCCCTCTGACAACCCTCTCCCTTAGACAGCCCACAGACAGCCAGTCCTCTTCCAGCCAGGAGACAGCTGCCCTGTCTAGGCAGGTATCTTCGGAGGGCCTCATGGCAGAGACCCCCCCCTAACAGCTGCACTCCCCATGCCAGAGGACTTGGAGGATCCCCTGTCACAAAAGGAGCAAGAAGCAGCAGCTACCAGAGACCACCCCACCCCCACTCCCAGCTCCACAGGATGCAGGCAGAGAGGCAGACTGGAGGGCCAGAGTCACAGTGTCCTGTTGGAGATCAGGTACACCATCAAGACCAGCACAGAACCTCTCTCTCAGCTGGTCCACAGCGACATACCATCCTCCGACTGGAAGCCCTTCATCACCTAGATGAGCCAGACCCTCATGGACCTGCCCAAGGCCCAATACCAGGTGATGAAGCAAAAGATAACAGCACTTCTGCACAACCCTCAAAGCCCAGCTGGACCTACTCCGGCAAACTCCAGGTCTTCTCCCCCACCCCAGGTGATGTCACTGCCTTTCCACGGCTGTCAACAGCCCCTCACCTACCAAGTCTACCACCACCAGGATTTCCCACAGCAGAAACACCCCTTCCCAGTCAAGGCCCAGGTTTATCGCATGCCACAGATGCCACACCTCGCCCAGCTGCAGACCAGATAGCTCCATTACACTCCTCCTTCCTCCACCCCACAGCCAAGCCTCTCAACGGATAATCTTTCATCAGTCTTGTTCCTGACATCCCAGGTACTTGATGAAGGGCCTCTCAACCTCATGGGACTGAGTCAGCTCTCTGAGAGCTTCCTGAACACACCATCCCCTGTTGTACTCTTGGGGCCAAGCACCCCAATGGTGCCTCAGACCATCAGTCCAGCCACAGCCACCTCCACAGCCCCTGGCTGCTTAACAGCTGAGACCATGGACATGCCTCAGAATGACTGATAATAGTGTCAGAGACTGAGTTGTTACCTGTTCACCTTATCTTTGCTTAAAGACACTTTACTTGGTTCATTTTGCTTTTTTAATAAAGTCATACAGTTTACTTAAAACAGTTATTAATAAAGGTTATCTTTGCTTAACACACTTGGTTCATTTTTTTTATTTAATAAAGTGTTGGTGAAAACTTTGAAAAAATGGTTGATCCTTTGCATGCTTGTGGGATGGGTAAGGATAGTTGTGGGATAGGCAAGGATAGTTGTGGGATAGATCAACCTCCAGTGCAAGCATAGTGGGACTGTATGGTCGACCCTCCCAGCTGCCACACATATGGCCCTTTTGTATCAAAAACAATTTATTCATTGATCAACACATTTCAAAATAACAAAGCTCTTTATTAATGCCCTATTCATTATAGGGCCACTCAACATACATGTCACAATCTCATCAGTGTGATGAGACAGGCTGAAGGAAGCATCCATTAAGCATCTACCATCCTGTCTTGCCACTCCACTGCTCCAGCTGGGGAGTTGCACCAGTGTCTCAGTAGGTTGCGCTGCTTCTTCCCTTCATGTAAAGCTCTGTTGGGGCCTTGTACATCTACAGTGTCTATCAGGTTACGTCCTTGCCTCCATTCACCAGGCTCCATGTCCCCATTCCCTTGTTAACGGTCGACAAGTCTGTTCTGCAACACTGGGTAGAGGGTGCGCATGAGATTGTGGAGGGTGCAGCAAGCTTCCATGATGCTCCTCACAGTCTCTGGGTGATGCTGCATGGTGGTGAGAAGTACCTGGAACCTGTTGGCCAGGATGCCAAAGGCGCTCTCCACCACCCGCCTTGCCCTGGACAGCCTGTAGTTGAAGATCCTCTCTTCATGGGTGAGGCATCTGGAAGTGTAGGGCTTCATGAGGTAGGTTCTGAGGGAGAAGGCGTCATCACCCACGATGAAGTAGGGCACATCTTGTGTGTGATTGGGTAGGGGGTTTGGAACTGGAAAACCCATGATGAGGTTGCGTTCCAGCCCCTCCTTGAGGTCACTGGCGTTGTATACCTGGGCATCTGAAGCTGACCCGTTGCCTGAAACATCCATGTACATGAATTTGTTGTCAGCATTAACCATGGCAAAGAGGATGATACTGAAGAAGCCCTTGTAGTTGTAATAATTGGACCCTGAGTTGGCTGGAGCTTTGCAGGCCACGTGCTTCCCATATGGCTCCAACGGTGTGGGGAAAGTTCCACCTTTGATACCACTGTTTTGCAAGTTTCCTCCAGCTTTCTTCAGTGGTGGGACAATGGAGGAGCTCCTCCACGTATTCTTCGATGATGGCCTGCACCACTTCTCTGACCACTTTGCTGTGGCACCCTCCAGGTATACTGCTTGTTTCTGTATGTTCTTCCAGAGGCCAGGTGCCACAGAGTCAGTGCCACCTTAAGTCCAGGGTCCATGCTGTGATGGAAGTTGGTGCTCGGCTTGGTCAACCTGGGTCTCAGACGCTCTACAATTTCATCAAACATGGCTGGTGGCATCCTCATGAAGTGTTGGAATGCACAAGTGTCTTCATTCCTCAGCTCCACCATCAGCTTGTCATACAGTCCAAACTCCGTTCTTCTCCTGATCCATCCTCTGACCCACACAGCTCTTGAACGTCTCCTTCTTCTCGTTGTGTAGAAAAGGTGAAACAGTCTGAACAGGACTTGGTTCTGGTGTTGAATTATCACAACCATAAGGACTGTGTGATGATCCATGGTGGAGAACAATGGATGATGTGGAAGAGCAAGACCAAGGGTGAAGAGGTCTGTACACCATGGCTGCTGGACTGATAGTGAGATTCAGGTGATTTCCTCCCCCTTTTTATAGGAAATATCGGTGTCCTTTTACATATTCTAGACAAACTGCAGACATCCTAAATATCTGACATCCTAATATACATCACATATACAAACGTTTTGTCCATTTTAATGCTTTATATATGAGATGCATACACTTACATCCTTTCTATTTCCATGCTACTAACACTATGTGGACGTTCCGTGCACCTTTCATTTCCTCCATCTTTCCGTTTTCAGCTGGAGCGGATGTGAGTTGAGGGGATGGCCAGAGGATGCCGTGAGGATACAGTGGATGTTTAATGGATGATAACGGACATAGAACATTTGTTGCCTGTACATGTCGTGGATGTACATCGTACACGGCAGAAAGTTCATCCGCTCAAAAAGTTTTGTGCAGTTGAAAACCTCTTGTGCGGATGAAATCTCAGTGGAAGGATGCTCGACAGATAGATCATTTGAAACTCGCATGCAATGAGTACACAACGGATGCATTGCGTTTTCCAACGGATAGCAAGCTTTTTTGTCCATTTTACATCCTCTTTGCATCTGTTGATGTAGTGGGACATGGGCTATACATTCCTACATACATACACATTTCCTGTTTTATCAAAATTATCCAAATTGAAATATCTAAAGACTAATATGTCAGTGTTTCTTTCCCTGGGCAAGGAGATGAATTGAATGGAACTAGATGATTTGATCCTGTGTTAGGTTCTGTGTTTCTATTGTTTTTCGATGTGTTTGCCACACATTGGCAAATCTGTTCTGCTTTTGATGTTAATCAAGCAGCTGGTCTCTTCCAGAGAATTTATGAGTGGCCATTAATTTGGTTTTCTCCACTGTGACTCTTGCACAGTAATACACAGCTGTGTCTTCAGTGTTCAGGTTTGTCAACTGCAGAAATGTGGTGCTGATCGAAGTATCTACAGTGATGATGACTCAACCTTTCAAGGCTTCAGCATAGAATGTATTAAAGTTGTCTGTCCTAATAGTACCCACCCAGTCCAGTCCTTTTCGTGGGGTCTGTTTGACCCACCCCAAACTATAGTCAGTGAAGGTGTATCCAGAAGTCTTACAGGTCAATCGTATCAACTCGCCAGGCCTTTTTATTTCTGGACCAGACTGAATAAGCTGTATTTCAGATTGCATTCCTGTTGATAGGAAAAATAAGAATAAGAGTAGGAATATAGGAGGAGGAGGAGGGGAGGGGGAGAAGGAGGAGGGGGAGGAGGAGAATTGTCATCTAGATTTAATAGACTCTAATAATTTAGCTATTATGTCCTTCAGCACAAAATGGCATCAGAATGGACAAAAACTGAATTTGTGATTCAGAAAGATACCTAAGTAGATGTTCTCAGTTTTATTTTATATCTATATTTTCTTTCTTTCCCTTTGTTTTTAGTTCCTTCAAAGGATTGACTTCCTAGACCATTATATAGTATCCTTCATTCTAGGTGTCTTACCTCTCACAAAAGCTGCCAGTAGGAAAAGATACAGCCAGGAAGACATGATTGTTAAGAGATAAGAAAGAAAACAGTAGGATGTGGTTAGTCTGCCAAGTCAGTTTTATATTTTAGATATCTGAGGGAGGAAATATTGTCTTTTCATTTGCATACAGTTCATATAGGATATTACATATACTAAACTGCTATCCTTTCCTCCTAATACAGTTGCAACAATATATGACTACTCAATGAAAACCAGAAAGAGTTTGGATATTGCCTTCAGTTCTAACTGCTATATGATTGCAGTTCATTGCCTAGTTCCCAGGTAGAAGAGAATTGGAAGGGACCTTGGAGGTCTTCTAGTCCAGCCCCTGCTCAAGCAGGAGAACCTATACCATTTCAGATAAGAGTCTATCCAGTCTCTTCTTAGAAAAACCTTCAGTAATGGAGCATCCACAATTTCTGAAGGCAAGCTGTTTCACGAGTTAATTGGAACTTTTGCACTGTTAGGAATTTTCTCCTAAATTCCAGGTTGCTTCACTCTTTGATCAATTTCCAAACATTATTTCTTGTCCTGTCCTCTGGTGCTTTGGATAATAATTTGACCCTCTCTTCTTTGTGGTATCCCTTCAAATATTGAAATATTGCTATCATGTCACCCCTAATTCTTCTTTTCTTTAGACTAGCCAGATCCAAAACCTGCAGCTATTCTTCATATGGTTTAAGTCTCCAGGTCTTTGATCATCTAAGTTGTTCTTATCTGATTTTTCTCCAAAGTCTCAACATCTTTTTTTGTAGTATGGTGACCAAAATTGGCTGCAGTATTCCAGGTATGGTCTTACTAGAGTTTTTTTAAAGCAGCACTAATACTTCACATGATCTTTAGACTTGACTTGACATGTTAATCCAGCTATCAAATCCTTCCCAAAAACTGAGAATATTCACATTTTGGTGTTTCATTGGTGTAAAAGGTATTGTTGCAGGATGTGCTCCAAGTTAAGCTGTCTTTTGCAATCGACTGATGAAGATTTTGTCAATGCTGATGGTGCTTAAGCCCCTGTCACACTGCACCAACGGATGGAAAGAGGATGTAAAATGGAGAAAAACACTTGCCATCCATTGGTTAATGTGATGCTTCCATTCTGTACTCACTGCCTCCGGTTTGCTTCCTCTCTATCGGTCCAGCATCCGTCTATTGACATTTCATCCGCTCAGAAGGTTTTCAGCTGCTCAAAACTTTTGAGCGGAAAATGTATCCAATGCGTCTGATCTGCATCCGGTAGGCATATGGGGAACATCCGTTCTGCATCCTTTAAGCATCCGCTACATCTGCTAGGCATCCGTTCCGCATCCGCGCAACTCAATCCGCTCCAGCGGTAAACAGATGCAGGGAGGAAGCAGAACGGACGCAGAATGGATGTGCAACGTTAGTAGCATGGACGGAGAAAGGCTGAAAGCAGATGCAGCACTCAAAGAAAGCATTTAAAATGGAAAAAACGTTCGCAGAGGAGACCTATCTCGGATATTAAGGATGTCTAGAGGATGCCTAGAGGATGCAAAGGGACACATAGTGGAAAACCTATATTGCCTATCAAAAGGGGGAGCAACTCACCTGGATCTCACTTTCAGACCAGCAGACCAGCTGTGCAGACCTCTGCAGCCTTCATCTGCCTCTTGTTCTTCCACAGCATCCAGTCATGTCCACCCTGGATTGTAACAAACTCCTTTTGGTAGCCACCATCGTTCTGCAACAGTGCAAAGCCATCTACAGGCTCCGTGAACTCTACTACAGGAAGAAAAGGAGGCGGCCAAGTAGCATCTGGGTCCGAAGATGGATTGGGAGAAGAGCAGAGGATGGGCTGTAAAACAAGCTGATGGTGGAGCTCGGGAACGAACACACTCGGGCATTCCAGAACTTCATGGGGATGCCTCCAGCCATGTTTGACGAAGTTCTGCAGCGGCAGACACCCAGGTTGACCAAACAGAGCACCAATTTCCACCCCAGCCTGGACCCTGGACTCAAGGTGGCACTGATTCTGCACTACCTGGCCTCAGGGACCACCTACAGGAGCATGCAGTACGACTGGAGGGTGCCACACAACACCATCAGCATTGTGGTCAGAGAAGTGGTGCAGGCTATCATCGAAGAATACCTGGAGGAGCTCCTCCAGTTCCCCACCACTGAAGAAGGCTGGAAGAAAGTTGCAGAGCAGTGGTATCAGAGGTGGAACTTCCCCCATACCGTTGGAGTCATAGATGGCAAGCACTTGGCCTGCAAAGCGCCAGTCAAATCAGGGTCCACTTATTTCAACTACAAGGGCTTCTTCAGCATTGTCCTCTTTGCCATGGTCGATCCTGACTACAAGTTCATGTACATCGATGCTTCAGACAACGGGTCAGCTTCAGATGCCCAGGTATACAACACCAGTGACCTCAAGGAGGGGCTGGAACGCAACCTCATCATGGGCTTCCCAGATCCAGACACCCTGCCCGACGACACACAAGATGTGCCCTATGACGCCTTCTCCCTCAGAACCGACCTCATGAAGCCCTACACTTCCAGAGTCCTCACCCGTAAAGAGAGGATCTACAAGTACAGGCTGTCCAGGGCAAGGTGGGTGGTGGAGAATGCCTTTGGCATCCTGGCCAACAGGTTCCAGGAACTTCTCACCACCATGCAGCATCACCCAGAGACCATGAGGAGGATCATGGAAACTTGATGCATCCTGAACAATCTCATGCGCACCCGCTACCCATTCTTGCAGAACAGGCTCGTGGACCTTCAGCAAGGCAATAGGGACATGGAGCCTGGGGAATGGAGGCAAGGGCAAAACCTGATAGACACTGTGGATGTGCAAGGCCCCAACAGAGCTTCACGTGAAGGGAAGAAGCAGCGCAACCTCCTGAAACACTGGTGCAACTCCCTAGCTGGAGCAGTGGAGGGGCAAGACAGGATGATAGATGATTAATGGATGCGTCCTTCAGCCTGTCTCATCACACTGATGCGATTGTGCCATGTATGTTGAGTGGCCCTAAAATGAATAGGGAATTAATAAAGAGTTTTGTTTATGTTGACATGTGTGGATGATTGATTACAGTATTATTGATAATAAAGGGCCATAGGTGTGGCACCTGGGAGGGTGGACCATACAGGCCCACTATGCTTGCAGTGGAGGTTTATCTATCCTACAGCTATCTTAACCCATCCCACAGGTATTACCCATCCCAAAGGTATCCCTGCCCATCCCACAGGTATTACCCATCCCACAGGTATCCCTGCCCATCCGACTGCTATCTTAACCCACACCACAAGCATGCAAAGGCTTAAACCATTTCTAAAAGTTTCCACCAAGACTTTATTTACAAAAATAAATGAAGCAAGTGTGTGAAGCAAAGATAAACTTTATTAATAACAAGCTGTAAAAGAAAAATGACCCAAGTCAAGTGTCCAAATAAAGACTACAGGTAGCCACCCAGTCTCTGGCACTCCTCTTGGTCACTCAGAGTGTGCCCAGTCTCAGGGGTGAAGAGTCCATGTGCTGTGGAGGTGGCTGGTGCTGGAGTGCTGGTCTGCGGTGTCATAAGGGTGCCTGGCCCCGAGAGGACAACAGGGGACGGTGTGTTGAGGAACCTCACAGACAGCTGGCTCAGCCCTGTGATGTTGAGAGCTCCTTCCTCCATGCCATGGGGTGTCAGCCCCAATACCGAGGACAGATGTACTGAGGCCAGGCTTGGCTGTGGGGTGGAGAAAGGAGTAGTGTAGTGGGGCTGTCTGCAGATGGGTGAGGACTGGCGTTGGTGGTATCTGTGGCGTGGGTGGCATTGGTGTCGTCGGTGACATCATTGGCGTGGGTGGCATCAGTAGCATCATTGGAACCAGTGGCAATGGTGTCGTCCGATGACTCTGTACCTGGACTGGGAAGGGCTGCTGCCTGTGCTGCTGGACCTCCCGGTAGCCGTAGCCCTGGCAGGTGAGGGCCTGTGGAAAGCCTTGGAATGGGAGGGACATCACCTGGGGTGCAGGAATATACCTGGACTGGGTGGGAGCAGGTTCCTCTGGGTCTGGAGGGTTGTGAAGCAGCTCGGTGATCCAGTCCTTCACCACCTGGTACTGGGGATCCTCATGTCTGTGAGGGTCTGATTGACATAGGTGAGGAAGGGCATGCAATTGGAGGATGAGTAGTCAGTGTGGACCAGCTGAGAGAGGAGATCTATGCTGCTCCGGATGGTCTCCCTGATCTCCAGCAGGACAGTGTGGCTCTGCCCCTCCTGTCTGGCTCTCTGCCTTTCTTTTTTTTTTTTTGAAAAAGTTTTATTAATTTTCTACAAACAGACAAACATACAAAACATTAAAAAACATATATATACTTCCGGTGTATCGGTTGGTTCATCAGTTTTGTGCATTCATTTTATAGTCTCAATTACAGTTATATTGCATAACCACTCATATTGTCAATCCATATTCTAATGTTACCAAAAAAAATAAAATAAAATCTTTTTCTGACTATACTTTTAATCATTCATGCTTTGTGAGATAATAATACTTCAAACAGTTTATTCTATAACATATCATATAATCATAACAAATCAATCCTAAAAACCCTTCATAAATATAATACTAATGTTCTATTATTGTATTTTATCATCTAACCATTGATTAAAAAAATCCCAAATTTCATAAAATTGTTTATCTTCTTGCTCTCTAATTTCAAATGTCAATCTACTCATCTCAGCACATTCCAATATTTTCTTAATAATTTCTTCCTGTAATGGTATTTTCTCATTCTTCCAGTTTTTAGCAAATACAATCCTAGCCGCTATTAATACATTTACAATCAAATATTTCAAGTCTTTATTATATATATCAGGTATAATTCCCAATAAAAAGATCTCTGGTTTCAAGTCTATGTGTTTCTTTGTCATTTTTTCCAACCACATGTGAATTTTAGTCCAATATTTTCTGGCATTTTCACAAGTCCACCACATATGATAGTATGAGCCAGGTATCTGATGACATTTCCAACATTTTTCAGATTTATCCTTGAACATTCTTGCTATTCTTGTCGGGGGAAGGTGCCACCTGTAAAACATCTTATACAAGTTTTCTTTATATGCTATTGACATTGTCATTTTATAATTTTGAGACCACAATTTTTGCCATTGCTCTAAATCAATCCCATATCCAAAATTCTTCCCCCAAGCAATCATAGTTTCTTTAACTTGTTCTTCCTCTAGCTTAATTTCCAATAAATAACCATATAATTTTTTAATCACTTTCTCATCAGTACCCATCAATATCTTATCTAAATCACTTTGTTTATCATAAAATCCTTCCGTTTTAAAATCTTCAAGATATCTTGAGTGTATTTGCACATATGAAAACCAATTCATCCTTATACCTTGTTCCTCTAAGTTTTGGGTCATTTTAAGTCCACCCTTTTCATCCAACAGTTCCCCATATCTAACTGTTTGTTCCTTTTTATAGATCATAGGATAGGAAAATGCTTCAATAGTCGATAACCAGACTGGAATTTTCAAGTAACATTGTTTTTTTATCTTCTCCCAATTTAACCACAAAGACTCCCGTATATAATGTCTTCTGAAATATCCCTGTGTTTTAGTTCCCTTGTACCATAAAAAAGCATGCCAGCCCAACAGTAAATCATGTCCTTCTAATGTCAATAATCTATGTTTTCTTAATGTTATCCATTCTTTGACCCACATCAAACTTGCAGCTTGATAATACAATTCCCAATTAGGCAGGCCAAAACCTCCTCTAATTCTAGCATCTTGCAAAAGCTTTAACTTTATTCTCGCTTTTTTACCTTGCCATATAAACTTCAACATGATTTTATTTAAATCTTCAAAATAGTCTTTTCCAAGTCTAATTGGTATTGTTTGAAAGAGAAATAAAATTCTAGGTAAAATATTCATCTTAATTGTTGAAATTCTCCCTATTAATGACAATTGTAAATTTTCCCATTTCTTCAAATCTGTAGTTATCTGTTCTTTGAGTTTAATATAATTATTCTGTTTTAATGTGCTACATCTTGCTGTCAAGTATATCCCCAGATACTTAACCTTATTTGTAACTTGAATTTTCAAAAGATCTGTCAGTTCTTCTCTTTGTCTCAATAACATGTTTTTTGTCAAAATCTTTGTTTTATCTTTATTTATTTTCAAGCCAGCCATCTCACCATATGTCTCTATCTTTTCCAGTAACTTTGGAGCGGTTTCGAACGGGTCTTCCAAAATAAAAGCTAAATCGTCAGCAAAAGCTTGTAGTTTAAATTCTTCCTTTTTAATTTTCATTCCTTTTATATTTTTGTCATCTCTAATATATCTATTCAACACTTCCAAAGTCAATACGAATAACAAAGGAGAAAGGGGACATCCTTGTCTTGTGCCTCTTCTTATATTAATAAGATCTGTAAATTCTCCCTCCATCATTACCTTTGCTGTCTGTTTATTATATATGGCTTCTATTGCTTGAATAAATTTTCTGGCAAAGCCCATCTGTTCCAATAGTAATAACATAAATCTCCAGTTCACGTTGTCACCTTCCTAGCTGGCTTTGATCAGTAAAATCAGTGAGGGAAGCCAGATTTGCTCAATGATTGCATGATTCACTAAATACTTGCAGTGATTTGCTTAAGAATCATGGCAAAAAAAATGTCATAAAATGACATTTAACAGCTGCCTCACTGAGCAATGAACATTTTGGGCTCAGTTGCAGATGTAGTTTGAGGACTACTGTATGCAGATATCTGTATGTATGTAGATATCAATGATATACAGCAGGGGTCACCAACCTTTTGGACCTCAGGGACTACCAAACTCATAATTTAAAATCCCATGGACCACTAATATGAATTTTGACTGATGGTGGCTTGCTGACACTGGTGGGAAAGTCGGTCCCATATTCCAGAGCTGCAGTAGTCACAGGACAGGCCCTTTGGTCATCCCAGAGCAGCTGCACCTCCACCTGGGTACACCCACCTTCCATGGACTGGAAGAGCAGTTGCTCTGAGATGACCAAAGGTCAAGTCCTGTGGAATATGGGACTAATTTTCCCAACATCAGCAAGCCACCCTGGAGCAGATTTCTCTCCCCCTGCCATTGGTCTTACCTTCCAATGGCTCTACTCAAGGTAAGGTCTGCACTTGGCTGAAGGGTGAGGACGGGCCATATGGGTGATGCAGCCTTGTGTTTCCATGCAGCCTGGGTTAATTTCTTTGGGGGATGACAATTCTCTGTGGACCACCAAAATTTTCTTGCAGACCAGCAGTGGTCCCCGGCCCACTGATTGGCAACCACTGATATACAGAATATAGATTATATTGTTATAGACAAGATATAGATGACATAAAGAGATATGATTACAGATATAGATGGATATGGATATAAGAAATAGATGATATAGCTAAATATAGGTATATAGACATATAGATGTAGATTTGGAGGTGATAAAAACAGACAGAGAGATAGATAATTATAGCTATATAGCTATAGTTATGGAGATAGATATATAGATATTTCTTCCTCTAAAGTACAAGTCAGGCATTCCAGGTTAATCTGATGCCGTCAAGGCCATGTTGGGATTATAGTATTCAATATTCTGATTCAAAGCATCAACCAAACAACTCTTGGTTTAAGTGCTCTTCAGGTAAAATAAACCCAGTGGAAAAAAAAATTATATGATTCCATACATGGCAATATTGCCCAATAATCATTGTATAAGATTAATTGCTTGTAAAAAAAATGCATTCATTTGGAAAACATAGATCATCTCTCTCTCTCCTACACCCTCTCTCCCCCCCCCCATTTGCAAAAAGAGCTCTTTTTCACAAAAATTAGAATCAAACTCCTGTGGGAATGGGGTAAGCAGAATTGGAGACCAAAAAAATAATTAAAATGGAAATAAATCAGCATTGACATATTTGTCACTCCACATATTTAAGCAATGTCTATTTTCTAATGCTCAGTGGAATTTGAGGTTTAAGCAGCTGAGCATGAATCAGATAAACCATACCCTATTATAGGCAATCCTATGCAAATCTTTCTTCATCAGTCGTATATAGGACTTATGTAACTTTTCTTGAGCACTTTTTGTAATGTTCTCTGTTCCAACTTTTACTTTATTTTATTTTGGCTAATAAGTACAGTATCATGAAGATTTTAATAACAGTTTTTATACTGATGAATAGCTTCTTTGGTAAGTGAAATATACTTTCCAGAAACTGAATAAATTATTGTTTTTCCACATGGCAAGGTGTCCCTATTATACCGAGGAAAATCTTATATTTCTTCAATAAACTAATAGTGCTTTCTACAGTCCATCGCTTCTAACAAAGAGGGTGTGATTGGCTATTTTTAACAGAATAACAGAGTTGGAAGATACCTTGGAGGTCTTCCAGTCCAGCCTCCTGCTCAAGCCAGACAAGTGGATATCCAGTCTCTTCTTAAAAGCCTCCAGGGATGGAGCACCCGTAAACTTCTGAAGGAAGCCGTGCCACTTATTAATTGCCATCATGGTTAAGAAATTTCTCTAAATTCTAGGTTGCTCCTCTCCTTGATTAGTTTTTATCGACTGCTTCTTATCTTGCCTTCTAGAGTTTTTGAAAATAGGTTGACCCAGTCATCTTTGTGATAGCCCCTCAAATATCGGAATACTGCTATCAGTTCCTGCAACTGTTTTTATTAAGTTTTAAGCTCCTGCCTCCTAATCATATTTGGTGCACTTTTCTGCACTCTTTCCAGGGTCTTTTGAATAAGTCTACCATGATTAATAATTTATTAATAAATTATTTTACATTATTTGTATTTATTAATGCACTGTGGATGTATTGCATCATGTTGAGATGTAAATTTATTTTATTTTCTTCCTCTTTCCATTTCATAGTATTGATCCATAACTAGTAGTTTCTCTTCTTTGGTCACTCATACCAGCAATCCAATAAATGCTAACCATCCCATTATCTGGTAGTCCTAACATTACAAATAGTTAATACACTAGGATGCTGAACATCATTTTTGAAACTTTAATGTCATATTGGGCAAGCTGTGGTTTCTGAAATTTGGAACATCTTGATTCAGATATGGACAAAATGCTCTCTGATCTCTTCATTTTCTACAGTTTTCCAATCATTCTGCTCTACATAGCGTGAGAGCAACTGTGTACAATCAAATAAAATAGCCATAAAATTGATTTTATTAAAGGACTTGGGTTGATGCTAATCCGATGTTGTAATTTTGTTCCTACTTTTTGATTTGCAGCTGTGGAGCTCCAGAACATTCTGACCCAGCCCACTTCAGAAAATAAACTCCCCGGAGAGACTTTAATCTTAACCTGCAGAGGTATCTCCTCTTTTCTTCAGTACTGGATCCAGTGGACATACAAGATAAGCAATGAAGGAATTAAATGGATAGGAGAAAGCAACCAGGATGGCAGTAGATCAAACATCCGTCCATCTCTGAGAGACCGATTTGCTATTTCTA
The DNA here is from genome assembly GCA_015471245.1 of Laticauda colubrina. Classification (NCBI taxonomy): domain Eukaryota; kingdom Metazoa; phylum Chordata; class Lepidosauria; order Squamata; family Elapidae; genus Laticauda; species Laticauda colubrina. The sequence goes on from BLBF01000101.1 coordinate 689,609, forward strand.
GAGATAATTCCCGAGATATCGCTTCCTTGGAGATAAGGCAGCTGAAAGTTGAAGACAGTGGTCTTTATTATTGTAGCACCCACATTGAAATTGAACAGCACACAAACTGTTGTGCTCCCAAATGGCTGCTAATCTGTCACTCTGATCTACTGTATCTTGCCTAGCATAGATTGATCTAAGCAACAGTGAGTATAAACACCCTTCACAGGAAACTTAAATACTCAATATTGCTGGATGTTAGCTAGATGCCACCAGAACCAAAGAGATCTCAAAGTGCTCTGCACATATTAGACTGGCTGGAATCCTCTGTTGTCACAATATGATCCCCGAGGTCAATTATTTTCTTCACCAGTTCAGCTATATAATGTTTTTTTTAAACTTGTTATTTAAAGTGAAGGGGACTTGTTTTATATTTCATGCAACCTACTATTCCTTGCACTCAGAATGTTCATGAAAGTGTTGGAAATGGACATAATTCTCTTTCCCATTCCTAAGCTATTTTATAAGTCTATTGATCTAAAGACAAACAGCTGCTCAGGTGTAATCTCCCAAAAGTGACTGAAAAGTGGAAGCTAAATTTAATAAAATCTATGTTAAGATTAAGCTAGCAGTGAAAAAAATGTCTTTTAGTCTTCTTCTTCTTCTTCTTCTTCTTCTTCTTCTTCTTCTTCTTCTTC
>BLBF01000101.1:690295-702103 GCA_015471245.1 Laticauda colubrina
CTTCTTCTTCTTCTTCTTCTTCTTCTTCTTCTTCTTCTTCTTCTTCTGATCATCAACGCGTATCATTTTGAAAAATATTTTTATTTTTTTATTTTTAGTTTATTTATTGTTTTATTTTTGTCAATTGCTTACAAGATAATAGGTACAAGTAAAGACATAATTATGAATAGATGGATATATATAAGAAAAATAAAAAAAGAAAAGAAACAATAGGACAGGAACGGTGGGCACATTGGTGCACTTATGCACACCCCCTACAGACCTCTTAGGAAAGGGGTGAGATCAATAGTAGACAGTCCAATGTTAAAGTTTTTGGCGTTTGGGGAAGAAACCACAGAGTCAGGTAGACTATTCCAGACATTGACCACTCTGTTGCTGTCATATCTCAGTCATATTTCCTGCAATCAAGTTTGGTGCAGTTAACCTTGAGTTTGTATCTATTATGTACTCTTGTATTGTTATGGCTGAAGCTGAAGTATTCATTGATAGGTAGGAAATTGCAATGTATGATTTTATATACTATACTTAGATCAAACTGAAGGCAGCATAATTCTAGGTTTATTGGGTCTAGAATTTCTAGTCTGGTGGCATAAGGTATTCTGCAACAAGTAGAGGAGTGGAGAACTCTTCTTGTGAAATATTTCTTTCTCAACTGTGTTAATATCAGATATGTAATGTTGGTTCCAGACTGATGAGCTGTATTCAAGTATTGGTCTAGCAAATGTTTTGTATGGTCTAGTTATTAGTGTAATATTACCAAAGAAAAAAACTACGTAAGATTAGGTTAACAACTCTTAACACCTTTTCGGCTATGTAGTTTCAGCTGATTAACAATCATTGAACTTCATCTTTGTAATTTTATCCAATAATGCTTTTCAAAATGAAGCTTCATCTTGCCCTAAGTTTATTCTGGTGCATTTAATCATGAAAAAGGGGGGAATCTGATAATTTTCAACTGTTTAATGTAGAAAATATTCTTCTTTTCCATTTCCTTAATAAGAAAAAGTAAAAAAGGAGAACAAGAGTCAAGACTACTCGTAAAAATATGAACAGAAACTCCATAGAGGATGCAGATTTGTCTTTTCACAAAATCTGTTTTCCCAACACACTTTCTGTATGAAATTTTACTGCATAAATGCATTTGCCCAGTTTGGGGAAATTATTAACCAAGGGTTCACAAGCCTAGTATCAAAATACTATATTAATTCTAAAAGGGCTTAGAATTTTAAGCAAATAGTGGTTCTATTCTTTTATCAAATAGGCTGTATATATTGTGTAGATATAGCTTTCCTGTTTTGCTTTGAAGTTCCAATTGCAATTCACTGACATGTTATCTTTGAATTACAGAAACATTCATCTCAGATAGATAAGTTATTTGCTTTCCACAATCAAGTACAATATTGTACTCATATCATAGGGTCTGCAGTATTGTTCTAAGTTTAGGTTTGTTTTAATTTCAAATTTCAAACCCCATTTAACAGTGGTTTACATACAACAGTTATATAGAAACATATACATGGTAGGTAAAATACCTTATAAGCAATTTTTCTTCTTAACACTACATGGAGAACTCTGCAATGAATGCCAGACATAAGAAGAGAGAACATGCCATCAAATAGATGCCTTTATATTAACACCACTTAAAGAGGTAGAACCCACCCCAAGTCTTAAAATGCTATGCTATGCTATGCTGATTCATTCGTATTGCATCAGCTTCACTGCTGGTTTGCTCTTAAACCCCAAGACCTTGGCAATGGAGTGGATGTAGACCAGTCAGCTGGTTCAACCCAAAATTAAGGAATTCATCAACCACTTGGTGCTGACCACTACTTGAACTTCCATGTTAATTTCTCCACCATTTCTGCTCTTAAGGCTCTGTCACACTGCCCAACGGATGCAAAACGGACACAGCGGATGAGCAAAATGTTCCATCCGTTGTTATCCGCTCTCAAAAGGGGCAAAAATTTGCATAACCAGAGCGGATAACACGGACGTGGGGAGGATGCAGGGCGGATGGAAAGCGGATGCGGAACGGACACCTAGTGGATGGAAGCGGATGGGAGTGGATGGCACATCCGCAGGGTTTCTGGGGGGCCTCAGCAAAGTGGACGTGGAATGGATGAAGTGGATGCAGAGCAGATGCACAGTGGATGAAGCGGATGCAGAGCGGAAGCCTAGCGGATGTACAGCGGAAGTCTAGTGGATGCCTGGCGTTAATTGCGCATGCGGGGGGGATACATTGCGCAAGCCCCCCAGATATAAAGGGAAGCAGCTCACACGTGGCCAGCATTCGGAGGAAAGACCTGCTGCAGGATACATCGAGTCCTTGCCTGCCCTGCTGCATGCCTGCCTGCAAGCCTTGCTACCAGCCTTCATGCCAGCCTTGCTGTCTGCCTGCCTGCCAGCCTTGCTGCCAGCCTTCCTTCCAGCCTCCCTGCCAGCCAGTATGCCTGCCAGCCTTGGTGCCTGCCTGCTTGCCAGCCTTGCTGCCTGCCTGCCTGCCTTCCTGCCAGGCTTCATGCCAGCCTTGGTGCCAGGCTTCCTGCCAGCCTTGGTGCCAGGCTTCCTGCCAGCCTTGGTGCCTGCAAGCCTCCCTGCCAGCCTCCCTGCCAGCCAGCAATCCCACAACCATGGGGAAGAAGCGAAAGTCTCAGCAACCTGCTGCCATCCCTGGCAAGAGGGACAGGGCCACCTTCCTGCCCCCTGTCCCTGACTCTGCTTCTGCTGGGGCTTCTGCTGCTCGGGCTCGCTCTTCTGGTGCTGGAGCTTCTGCTGAAGCTGCTCCTGGCGGTGGTGCTTCTGCTGCGTACTCTGCTGAAGCTGCTCCTGGTGGTGGTGCTTCTGCTTCTGCGTACTCTGCTGAAGCTGCTCCTGGTCCTGCTGGTCCTGCTCGTGCTCCTGGACTTGCTCGTCCTGCTTGTCCTGCTCGTGCTCCTGGTTTTGCTCATCTTGCTCATGCTCCTGGACTTGCTCGTACTGCTCATGCTCCTGGTCTTGCTCGTCCTGTTTGTCTGGCTCGTGCTGCTGGTGCTGCTGGTGCTGCTGGTGCTGCTGGTGCTGCTGGAGCTCCTGGTGATTACTCTGCTGATGATGATCCTGGTCCTGCTGATCCTGCTACTGCTGCTACTGCTGCTGCTGCTGCTGCTGCTGCTAATGATGCTGATTATGATCCTGCTGGTGATGATGATGATGATGATGATGATGATGATGATGATGATCCTGCTGGTGCTGCTGCTGCTGGTGGTGTGGAGGAGCAGCCCCTACCACCTGGGAACCCCTCTGATGAGGGCCCATCTGGTCCTGGCAAAGGGAGGAAGAGGTGTATGCGGGGACGGGAGAGGAGGCAATACTTCATTGAGGAGGAACACGAGGATGAGGTGCTGGAGTGGTTGAGAGAGAATGACTATCTGTGGTGGAAGGGACACCGGCTGTACAGGGACACCAAAAGGAAGCAGGCTGCTGGGAGAGAGAAGGTGGAGAGTATGGGTAACACTTCGGAGGTGCTCCTCGGCTGGTGGAAACATATGCACACCTGGTACGGGAAGCTGCACCTGAAGAAATCTGGCCAGGCCACATTAAAGCTGACGGACAGAGAGACCTACGTCATGGCCAGGTGCAGCTTCCTGGAGGGTGAGATCCGCAACCGAGGAGCACCAGGAGCCCCTCTGTCTACCCTCTCTCTCTGGCAGCCTGCTGCAACCCAGTCCTCTTCCGGCCGAGAGTCAGTCCCTGTCTCCAGGCAGGTTTCTGTGAAGCGTGCCAAGGTGGAGAACCAGAGGACAGCTGTTGTCACCATGGTGGAGCCCGTGGAGGACACCCTGGTGCGGTGGGAGAGAGGAGACTTCAAGTACACCACAGTCATAGCCGCATCCACCTCCCACAGCTCCACCTCCACAGAAAGGCAGAGAGCCAGACAGCAGGAGGGGCAGAGCCACACTGTCCTGCTGGAGATCAGGGACACTATCCGCACCAGTATAGATCTGCTCTCTCAGCTGGTCAACACCGACTCCTCATCCTCCAACCGCAAGCCCTTCCTCACCTATGTCAACCAGACCCGCAAGAACATGGAGGAACCCCAGTACCAGGTGGTGAAGGACCGGATCACTGAGCTGCTTCACAAGCCTCCAGACCCAGAGGAACCTGCTCCCATCCAGTCCAAGTCTGCTCCTCCACCCCAGGTGATGTCCCTCCCATACCAAGGCTTTCCACAGCCCCTCACCTACCAGGGCTATGTCTACCAGGAGGTCCAGCAGCACAGGCAGCAGCCCTTCCCAGCCAAGGCACAGAGTCATCAGGCGACACCGTTGCTACTGGTTCCACTGATGCCACCGATGCCACCCACGACAATGATGCCGACAATGACAGCGATGCCACCCACACCACCGATGCCACCCACACCAGTATTCACCCAGCTGCAGACCAGACAGCCCCACTACACTACTCCTTCCTTCACCCCACAGCCAAGCCCGGCCTCAGTACATCTGTCATCAGTACTGGGGCTGACACCCCATGGCATGGAGAAAGGACCTCTCAGCATCACGGGTCTGAGCCAGCTGTCTGAGAGCTTCCTCAACACACCATCCCCTGTTGTCTTCTCGGGGCCAGGCACCCCAATGATGATACAGACCAGCACTCCAGCACCACCCACCTCCACAGCACCTGGACCCTTCACCCTGAGACTGGGCACACCTCCGAGTGACCAATAAGAGTGTCAGAGACTGGGTAGCTGGCTACCTGTAGAGTTTATTTGGACACGTGACTTAGGTCATTTTTGTTTTGTAGCTTGTTGTTCAATAAAGTTTATCTTTGATTCACACACTTGCTTCATTTATTTTTGATAATAAAGTTTTGGTGGAAACTTTTAGAAATGGTTTAAGCCTTTGCATGCTTGTGGGAGGGGTTAAGATAGCAGTGGGATGGGCAGGGATACCTGTGGGATGGGTAATAGCTGTGGGATGGGCAGGGATACCTTTGGAATGGGTAATAGCTATGGGAAGAGTAAGGATAGCAGTGGGATAGATAAGCCTCCAGTGCAAGCATAGTGGGAATGTATGGTCCACCCTCTCTGGTGCCACACCTATGGCCCTTTATTACCAATAATAATGTAATAATCATCCACACATGTCAACACAAACACAACTCTTTATTAAATGCCCTGTTCATTGTAGACCCACCCAACATACATGGCCCAATCTCATCCGTGTGATGAGACAGGCTGAAGGAAGCATCCATTAATCATCTATCATCCTGTCTTGCCACTCCCCTGCTCCAGCTGGGGAGTTGCACCAGTGTCTCAGGAGGTTGCGCTACTTCTTCCCTTCATGTGAGGCTCTGTTGGGGCCTTGCACATCCTGAGTGTCTATCAGGTTTCGCCCTTGCCTCCATTCCCCAGGGTCCATGTCCCCATTGCCTTTTTGGAGGTCCACGACCCTGTTCTGCAAGACTGGGTAGTGGGTGTGCATGAGATTGTGCAGGATGCAGCAAGCTTCCACGATCCTTCTCACGGTCTCTGGGCGATGCTGCATGGTGGTGAGAAGTACCTGGAACCTATTGGCCAGGATGCCAAAGGCATTCTCCACCACGCGCCTTTCCCTGGACAGCCTGTAGTTGAAGATCCTCTCTTCACGGGTGAGGTGTCTTGAAGTGTAGGGCTTCATGAGTTAGGTTCTGAGGGAGAAGGCAATGAAGTAGGGCACATCTTGCGTGTCGTTGGGCAGGGGTTCTGGATCTGGGAAGCCCACGATGAGGTTGACTTCCAGCCCCTCCTTGAGGTCACTGGCATTGTATACCTGGGCATCTGAACATGAGCCGCTGCCTGAAGCATCGATGTACATGAACTTGTAGTCAGCATTGACCATGGCAAAGAAGACGGTGCTGAAGAAGCCCTTGAAGTTGAAATAAGTGGAGCCTGACTTGGCTGGCGCTTTGCAGGCCACGTGCTTGCCATCTATGGCTCCAACGGTGTGGGGGAAGTTCAACCTCTGGTACTACTGCTGTGCAACTTTCTTCCATCCTTCATCAGTGGAGGGGCACTGGAGGAACTCCTGCAGGCATTCTTCGATGATGGCCTGCACCACTTCTCTGACCACAATGCTGATGGTGTTGTGTGGCACCCTCCAGCCGTACTGCATGCTCCTGTAGGTGGTCCCTGAGGCCAGGTGGCACAGAGTGAGTGCCACCTTGAGCCCAGGTTCCAGGCTGGGCCAGAAGTTGGTGTTCGCCTTTGGTCAACCTGGGTGTCAGACGCTGCACAACTTCGTCAAACAAGGCTGGAGGCATCCTCATGAAGTTCTGGAATGCCTGAGTGTCTTCGTTCCTGAGCTCCACCTTCAGTTTGTTGTACAGCCCGTACTCTGCTCTTCTCCTGATCCATCTTCGGACCCAGACGTTTCTTGGCCGCCTCCTTTTCTTCCCGTAGGAGACTTCACAGAGCCTGTAGATGGCTTCGCACTGTTGGAGAAGGATGGTGGCTGCCAAAAGGACTGTGTTATGATCCACGATTCACATGACTGGATGCTGTGGAAGAGGAAGAGTCAGATGAAGGCTGCAGAGGTCTGAACAGCTGGGCTGCTGGGCTGAAAGTGTGATGCAGACGAGTTGCTCCCCCTTTTTATAGGCAGTATAGGTGTCCCTTTGCATCCTCTAGGCATCCTCTAGGCATCCTCTAGGCATCCTCTAGGCATCCTCTAGGCATCCTGTAGACATCCTTAATATCCGAGATAGGTCCCCTCTGCGAATGTTTTTTCCGTTTTAAACGATTTGTTTCCATTCTGCATCCATTCTGCATCCGTTCTGCATCCGTTCTTCGTCGGTTTCGCTTCCTCCCTGCATCCGAGCTGTTGCGAGTTGCGTGGATGCGGAATGGATGCCTAGCAGATATAGCGGATGCGTAACGGATGCGTAGCGGATGCGTAGTGGATGCGTAGTAGATGCATAACGGATGAATTGAATACATTTTCCATGGAAAAGTTTTGAGTAGATCAAAACTTTCTGAGCGGATGAAACGTCAATAGACGGATGCTGGACGGATAGAGAGGAAGCAAAACGGAGGCAGTGAGTACATTGTGTTAACCAACGGATGGCAAGCTTTTTTGTCCATTTTACATCCTCTTTGCATCCGTTGGTGCAGTGTGACAGGGGCTTTACAGATAGTCCTCAACATATGACCACAACTAAACCAGAAAATTTCCGTTGGTAAGCAAAATATTTGTTAAGTGAATTTTTTTCATATTTTACAACTTTTCTTGCCACAATTGTTAATCACTACAGTTGTTAAGTTAGTCATGTGGTTGTAATGGGAATCTGGTTTCCCCATTGACCTTGCTTGTAAGGGAATTGAAAAGGTGATCACAATGCCCTTGAACACTGCAAACATCATGAATATAGTTATTTACCAAGCATCCAAATGTTGATGACCTGATCTTGGGGAATTTGCAAAGGGTCATAAGTGTGAAAAATAGCGATAAGTCCCTTTTTCAGTCCCATGGTAACTTTGAACAGTCACTGAATGAACTGTTGTAAGCTGAGGACTACCTGTATTATAAATTCTGGATTGCCCTGAAGGCAGCAGAATAGAAGAGTAAGAACTGGAGAAAATCACAACATCAGCAAATAGAAGTCGAATGATTGTGGAAAAAGAAAGCAAAGATGGTATCAGTAGTGATAGGCCCACCTTGGGTAAAATTCTGAAACATCTGAACCACTTCAGCACCATCATCATCTTCTTTTAATTATCCCATAATCCCTTACAGGATGGAGTCTGGGCAACTGAATGGAGCTGACTGTTTATTGGTCAGATGCCCTTCCTGTCACCAATGCAGAGTTTTTTCAGCAGATATATTTTCATTGTGCCCAGAGACAGAAATATCTCCCTCTACCTAGGATTGAACTCACAGCCTCCTGGTTGTGAGATTGAAGCAGTAGGAAAAAGGAATTATAAATGATAAATCATATGAAATCATATTTTTCTTTTCTCTCACATATGTATTTGTAAAAGACAATAGGTTATATTTAGCAAAGGCTAGCTTCCTGTTATTCCACTAAGCATAGTGTTGTGAAAGCCATAACATTATTAAAATAAGGAAGTTGTAGTAACCACTTCACTGTAACCAAGGAGGAACATGGAAAAGTAGAGATGGTGTAAGATAACTGAATAGTCGTAATAACACCTGTTATTTCCTGTTTAATACTTTCTTATAGAAATGTAAGCAAAGATATAACATATTATCTAAATTTGGTAAAATGTATTTGTTAGGGATAACATTGTTCACCCTAACTGTTTTAGGTGAAATAATAACTATGAATCATGGTTAGTGTATGCAGCTTTAACTGTAAAATAGCAACTGTGGGAGTGGTTATGAAAACCATATAAAAGTAGCAAGGCTACGGCTTGCTCTCTCTCTCTCTGGCTTTGATGATCCCTGATTACTGCTTGGAATCAAGACTGCATTGCTCGAACGGGAGAGACAACAAAGGACTGATTTATGTGAACTGACATAGTAAATTCTACATGGACTTTGCTAACTGAATATCCCTGAATGGACTGATTACATGGTAAATGAATATTGGACTGTTTTTGACTATGGCATAAACTTATATTGGAATAAAATATATTCTTGATAGCACAAGCGTATTTGTTATTTTTACTGTATATTAATAAACATACAAGCTTAGCTCACTCATTTATCTGTGTGCCTATCTGACTAACGCTGCACATTCTGTTTAGCTTGTCTACCTAACCCTGGTTGGGGAACCCAGGCTTAACAGTATTAATGTAAATGCCCATGTCTGTGCTGAGGTCATAAAGGATATAAAAGTGTAACCATAGGAGGGAGGGGGGGTTCAGAATCTGCCATGCTAATGATCTGAACCTTTGTGCACAAATAAACCCTGTACTCTCCAACTTTTTGTGGTCTTGTGTCCTGATTTGGAAGCAAGATTTTCTGCAACTAGATGAGGGCTCCACCTCTAGGCCACCACACCACTCACCACTTAAAGGCCCTGTCACACTGCCCAACGGATGAAAAACATTTGTAAAAGGGACAGAGCAGATGAGAAAAATGTTCCATCCGTTGTTATCCACTCTCAAAAGGGGCAAAAATTTGCATAACCAGAGTGGATAACACGGAAAGGAACGGACGGGGGGAGGACGCAGGGCAGATGGAAAGCGGATGCGGAACGGAAGCCTTGTGGATGGAAGCAGATGAAAGCAGATTGCACATCCGCTAGGATTCCGGGAGACCGCAGCAAAGTGGACGCGGAACGGATGAAGCAGATTCAAAGTGGACGCGGAACGGATGAAGCGGATGCACAGCAGATGCACAGCGGATGAAGTGGAAGCAGAGCGGAAGCCTAACGGATGCGTAGCGGAAGCCTAGTGGATGCCTAGCGTTCACTGCGCATGCGGGGGGGATTTATTCTGTCAGCCCCGCGGATATAAAGGGAAGCAGCTTGGAAGCAGGTCACCATTCAGAGGAAAGACCTGCATCCAGACACATCGAGTGCCTTGCCTGCCTGCCTGCCAGCACTTGCTGCCAGCCTTGTTGCCTGCAATCCTGCCAGCCTTGCTGTCTGCCTGCCTGCCAGCCTCCCTGCCAGGCTTGCTGCCTGCCAGCCGTGGTGCCTGCCTGCCTGCAAGCCTCCCTGCCAGCCTCCCTGCCAGCCAGCAACCCCACAACCATGGGGAAGAAGAGAAAGCCTCAGCCATCTTCTGCCAGCCCTGGCAAGAGGAACAAGGCCACCCTCCCACCCCCTGGCCCTCACTCTGCTTCTGCTGCGGCAGCTGTAGCATGGGCTCGCTCTTCTGCAGCTGGGGTTTCTGTTGCTTCTGCTTCTGGAGGAGCTAATGATGCTGCTTATGGCGGTGTTGCTTCTGCTCATGCTTACTCTACTGAGGCTGCTCCTGGCGGTGGTGCTTCTACTCGTGCTTACTCTGCTGAGGCTGCTCCTGGTCCTGCTGGTCCTGCTCGTGCTCCTGGACTTGCTTATACTGCTCATACTGCTCGTGCTCCTGGTCTTCTCGTCCTGCTCATCTTGCTGGTCCTGCTTGTCCTGTTGGTCCTGCTCATGCTCTTGGTCCTGCTAGGACTCCTGGTGCTTACTCTGCTGCTGCTGATCCTGGTCCTGCTGGTGTTGCTGCTGCTGCTGCTGCTGATGATGATGATGATTCTGCTGCTGCTGCTGCTGATGATGATGATTATGATCCTGCTGGTGATGCTGCTGCTGCTGCTGATGATCCTGCTGGTGCTGCTGCTGGTGGTGGTGTGGAGGAGCAGCCCCTACAAACTGGAAGCCCCTCTGATGAGGGCCCATCTGGTCCTGTCAAAGGGAGGAAGAGGCGTATGCGGGGATGGGAGAGGAGGCAATACTTCATTGAGGAGGAACACGAGGATGAGGTGCTGGAGTGGCTGAGAGAGAATGACTATCTGTGGTGGAAGGGACACCGGCTGTACAGGGACACCAAGCAGAAGCAGGCTGCTTGGAGAGAGAGGGTGGAGAGTATGGATTACACTTTGGAGGTGCTCCTCGGCTGGTGGAAACATATGCACACCTGGTACAGGAAGCTGCACCTCAAGAAATCTGGCCAGGCCACGGTTAAGCTGACAGACAGAGAGACCTACGTCATGGCCAGGTGCAGCTTCCTGGAGGGTGAGATCCGCCACCGAGGAGCAGCAGTTCCTCTCATGACCCTCTCTCTCAGGCAGCCTGCTGAGAGCCAGTCCTCTTCCAGATAAGAGTCAGCTCCTGTCTCCAGGCAGGTTTCTGTGAAGCGTCCCATGGCGGAGAACCCATGGACAGCTGTTTTAACCACGGACAGCTGGTGGAGCACGTGGAGGACTCCCTGGTACAGTGGAAGAAAGGAGACGGCATGTCCACCACAGCCCTACCCTTATCCACCCCCAGCTCCACCTCCACAGAAAGGCAGAGAGCCGGGAGAAGGCGGAGCTACGTCTCGGTGTCACAGCTGCGATCTCGGGGCTCTGAGATCGTAACTGATATTTTCGCCCCTGGTCGGTTCTAACGGACCTAAACCGTCCCGTAGAGACGGGGATTGTGAAGGGCACAGTCCCAGGATCCCAGAGATATCGCAAAATCTCTGGTTTGATCCGGGAGAAGCCCTTTTGCTGGAAGCGGAAAGGCAGCCTCCAAAGCTGCTGAAGTCGGGACAGCTCCGGAAAGAAAGGGTTTTAAATGAGCGTGTATCGGTTGGGTGAGAAAACAAAAATAAAGTCACAGATTTCTTCTTTGTTCAGGAAGTCCTTTCAAGTCTTAATCAATTTATAATGCAAAAAAAAAAATCTGTGACTTTATTTTTGTTTGACTGAATCTTGGCTGAGAGGCATTTAAGTGATGTCAAATTGAGACTTGGATTTTTTTCTATTTTTTTTGAGGACTTTCATGTGACTTTGTAGGTAACCGGATTGAATTTTCTTTTATATATATTTTTATTCTTCTCTTGATTTTTATTTTTTTTTTAACTTTCTTTTTAGGATAGAGGCTCCCTTTGGCTATCTTTTTTTTCTTTGTTTGAGTTTTTTATAAATATTTTTCTTCCAGCTGGGGGGGGGAAAGAGTATTAAGAGATGCTGCAACACTGCCAACTAGAGGCTTGAAAATATTTTATTTGAATTGGGGAGAAAAGCACTCCTTTTCAAGGACATTTTAATGTGATAAGATAGAGGGAGAACACAGTAAAATATTATTACAGGTGCTTTCTTGGACTCTTATCAATATTTCAACATTTGAGGCTTGGCTTTGAAGCTGCTGGAAAAGACAGTCATAATAAGAGCCTTGGATAAAGAAATAAAG
>BLBF01000101.1:729458-774822 GCA_015471245.1 Laticauda colubrina
AGAAGAAGAAGAAGAAGAAGAAGAAGAAGAAGAAGAAGAAGAAGAAGTTCTTTAACTTCTTTAATCTGAGGGAACTACTTTAAGCTTTAATCTGAGGGAACTGTGATGCTCCTGTATTCTTTTTCTTAATAAAATAAGGGATGAATACCCAGTTTTGTCTAGCGGCTAAAAACCAGTCTAGAAACCAAGAGACTGTGAGTTCCAGTCCCACCTTAGGCTTGAAAACCAGATGGGTGACCTGGGATCAGTCACTCTCTCTCAGCCCAAATGTTGCTGTTGTGGGGAAAAAGAAGGAAGAAAGGAATAATAGGTATGTTCGGCACTTTGAGTTATGTATAAAAATAATACAAGAGGGATAAAAAAAAAAACCCAAAATAAATAAAATACCAGCAGGGTCCTTGATATTCTCTGACCTTGGTCCTTTCCTTGTAGTCGTTTCATTGCCAGACTACATAATAGCATCAGTGAAAAATCTGCAAGGAAACCTCCAAGCTCAAAGAGCATCAAGAAGCCTACAGTTCAACCCTGAGCTACAAATATTATTTTCTTTCACTAAAATACTAGTGCTAAACATCTTTTTTTTTCCCCAGCCATCCTCATAGATTAGGGACTTTGGGTCCTGTGTCTTCAGTGATAAACTTATAAAGGCTGATATGTTGAGATTTTCAACAGTAAGATTAAGATACCAAACTTTTCCATCTGTAAGTCATCTGCCTGTGAATATTTGTGTGTGCATTTATCTCAAGAAGCCTGCATATAAAGCCCATGTCACACTGCACCAATGGATGGAAAGAGGATATAAAATGGAGAAAAACACTTGCCATCCGTTGGTTAACGTGATGCTTCCGTTTTGTACTCACTGCATCCGTTTTTCTTCCTCTCTATCCATCCAGCATCCGTCGACTGACATTTCATCCGCTCAAAATGTTTTGAGCTGCTCAAAAAGTTTTGAGCTGCTCAAAACTTTTTGAGTGGAAAATGTATCCAATGCGTCTGATCTGCATCCGCTAGGCATACGGGAAATATCCATTCTGCATCCGTCGTCATCCATTACGCATCCGCAACATCCGCTAGACATCCGCTGCGCATCCGTGTAACTCAAATCCACTCCAGCAGAAAGCGGACACAGGGAGGAAGCGGAACAGACGTGGAACGGATGCGCAGCGTTAGTAGCATGGACGGAAAAAGGATGAAAGCGGATGCAGCACGCAAAGAAAGCATTTAAAATGGAAAAAATGTTCGCAGAGGGGACCTATCTCGGATATTTAGGATGTCTAGAGGATGCCTAGAGGATGCAAAAGGACACCTAGGGAAAACCTATATTGCCTATAAAAAGGGGGAGCAACTCACTTGGATCTCACTTTCAGACCAGCAGCCCTGTTGTGCAGACCTCTGCAGCCTTCATCTGGCTCTTCCTCTTCCACAGCATCCAGTCATGTCAACCCTGGATCATAACACAGTCCTTTTGGTAGCCACCATCATTCTGTGAAGCCATCTACAGGCTCTGTGAACTCTACTACGGGAAGAAAAAGAGGCGGCCAGAAGCGTCTGGGTCCGAAGATGGATTGGGAGAAGAGCAGAGTACAGAGTGTACAACAAGCTGATGGTGGAGCTGAGGAATGAAGACCCTCATGCATTCCAGGACTTCATGAGGATGCCTCCAGCCATGTTTGACGAAGTTGTGCAGCGGCTGAAACCCAGGTTGACCAAGCAGAGCACCAACTTCCAGCCCAGCCTGGACCCTGGGCTCAAGGTGGCACTCACTCTGTGCCACCTGGCTTCAGGGACCACCTACAGGAGCATGCAGTATGGCTGGAGGGTGCCACACAACACCATCAGCATTGTGGTCAGAGAAGTGGTGCAGGCCATCATCGAAGAACACCTGGAGGAGCTCCTACAGTGCCCCACCACTGAAGAAGGATGGAAGAAAGTTGCAGAGCAGGGGTATCAGAAGTTGAACTTCCCCCACACCATTGGAACTATAGATGGCAAGCACGTGGCCTGCAAAGCACCAGTCAAGTCGGGGTCCATTTATTTCAACTACAAGGGCTTCTTCAGCATCATCCTCTTCGCCATGTTCGATGCTGACTACAAGTTCATGTACATCGATGCTTCAGGCAACGGGTCAGCTTCAGATGCCCAGGTATACAATGCCAGTGACCTCAAGGAGGGGCTGGAACACAACCTCATCATGGGCTTCCCAGATCCAGACCCCCTGCCCAAGGACACACAAGATGTGCCCTACTTCATCATGGGGGATGATGCCTTCTCCCTCAGAACCTACCTCATGAAGCCCTACACCTCCAGATGCCTAACCCGTGAAGAGAGGATCTTCAACTACAGGCTATCCAGGGCAAGGCAGGTGGTGGAGAATGCCATTAGCATCCTGGCCAACAGGTTCCAGGTACTTCTCACCACCATGCAGCATCGCCCACAGACCGTGAGGAGGATCGTGGAAGCTTGCTGTATCCTGCACAATCTCATGCACACCCACTACCCAGTGTTGCAGAACAGGCTCGTGGACCTCAAACAAGGCAATGGGGACATGGAGCCTGGGGAATGGAGGCAAGGGCGAAACCTGATAGACACTGAGGATGTGCAAGGCCCCAACAGAGCCTCACGTGAAGGGAAGAAGCAGCGCAACCTCCTGAAACACTGGTGCAACTCCCCAGCTGGAGCAGTGGAGTGGCAAAACAGGATGATAGATGATTAATGTATGCTTCCTTCAGCCTGTCTCATCACATTGATGAGATTGGGCCATGTATGTTGGGTGGGCCTACAATGAACAGGGTATTTCATAAAGAGTTGTGTTTATGTTCAAATATGTTGATCAATGCTTACATTATTATTGATAATGAAGGGCCAAAGGTATGGCACCTGGGAGGGTGGACCATACAGTCCCAATATGCTTGCATTTGAGGCTTATCTATCCCACAGCTATTTCCCAACCCACGGGTATCCCTGCCCATCCCAAAGGTATCCCTGCCCATCCCACTGCTATCCTTACCCATCCCACAAGCATTCAAAGGCTTAAACCATTTCTAAAAGTTTCCACCAAGATTTTACTGAAAAAAATAAATGAAGCAAGTGTGTGAAGCAAAGATAATCTTTATTAGTAACAAGCTGTAAAAGAAAAATGACCCATTTAATGACCCATGTCCAAATAAAGCCTACAGGTAGCCACCCAGTCTCTGGCACTCCTCTTGGTCACTCGGAGGTGTGCCGATTCTCAGGGATGAAGGGTCCAGGTGCTCTGGAGGTGGTTGCTGCTGGAGTGCTGGTCTGAAGCACCACTGGGGTACCTGGCCCCGAGAGGACAATAGGTGATGGTGTGTTGAGGAGGTTCTCAGAGAGCTGGCTCAGCCCCGTGATGTTGAGAGCTCCTTCCTCCATGCCATGGAGTGTCAGTGCCAATATTGATGACAGATGTACTGAGGCCGGGCTTGGCTGTGGGGTGGAGGAAGGAGTAGTGTCGTGGGGCTGTCTGATCTGCAGCTGTGTGAGGACTGGTGTGGGTGGCATCAGTGATGTGGGTGGCATTGGTGGTGTCAGTGGCAGCAGTGGTGTAGGTGGCATCGGTGGCATCAGTGGTGTGGGTGGCATCGGTGGCATAAGTGGAACTGGTGTCAACGGTGGTGTCCGATGAGTCTGTGCCTGGACTGGGAAGGGCTGCTGCCTGTGCTGCTGGACCTCCTGGTAGACGTAGCCCTGGAAGGTGAGGGCCTGTGGAAAGCCTTGGAATGGGAGGGACATCACCTGGGGTGTAGGAGCAGACCTGGACTGGGTGGGAGCAGTTTCAGCTGGATCTGGAGGGTTGTGAAGCAGCTTGGTGATCCGGTCCTTCACCACCTGGTACGGGGGTTCCGCCATGTCCATGAGGGTCTGGTTACATAGGTGAGGAAGGGCTTGCAGTTGGAGGATGAGGAGTCAATGTGGACCAGCTGAGAGAGGATATCTATGCTGCTCCTGATGGTGTCTCTTATCTCCAGCAGGACAGTGTGGCTCTGCCCCAGCTGTCTGGCTCTCTGCCCTTCTGTGGAGGTGGAGCTGGGGGTGGATGCAGGTAGGACTGTGGTGGAAGTGCCGTCTCCTTTCTCCCACTATGCCAGGGAGTCCTTCACGCGCTCCGCCACAATTCGAACACCTGTCGGCGGGTTTTCCACCATGGGACGCTCCACAGACACCTGCCTGGAGACAGGCACTGACTCTCAGCTGGAAGAGGACTGGCTCTCAGCAGACTGCCTGAGAGAGAGGGTTGTGAGGGGGGCTGCTCCTCGGTGGCGGATCTCACCCTCCAGGAAACTGCACTTGGCCATCATGTAGGTCTCCCTGTCCGTCATCTTGACTGCGGCCTGGCCAGATTTCTTCAGGTGAAGCTTCCCGTACCAGGTGTGCATGTGCTTCCACCAGCTGAGGAAAACCTCCAAAGTGTAGCCCACGCTCTCCGCCCTCTCTCTCCAAGCAGCCTGCTTCCTTTTGGTGTCCCTGTAGAGCCTGTGTCCCTTCCACCATAGATAGTTATTCTCTCTCAGCAACTCCAGCACCTCATCCTCATGTTCCTCCTCGATGGAGTATTGCCACCTCTCCCATTCCCGCATATGCCTCTTCCTCCCTTTGGCAGGACCACATGGGCCCTCATCAGATGGGCTTCCAGGTGGTAGGGGCTTCTCCTCCACACCACCACCAGCAGCAGCACCAGCAGGAACATCATCATCATCATCATCAGCAGCAGCAGCAGCACCAGCAGTACCAGGATTAACGGCAACATCAGCGCCAGCAGCACCAGCATGACCAGGAGCACCAGCAGGACCAGGATCAGCAGCAGGAGCAGGAGCAGGAGCATGACCATGAGCAGGACTAGCAGGACTAGCAAGACCAGGAGCACGAGCAGGACCAGCAGGATGAGCAAGACCAGGAGCACGAGCAGGACCAGCAGGACCAGCAGGACGAGGAGCAGCTTCAGCAGAGTAAGCACCAGCAGAAACACCGCCAGAAGCAGCTTCAGCAGAGTAAGCACCAGCAGAAGCACCACCACCAGAAGCAGCATCAGCAGAGTAAGCACCAGCAGAAGCACCACCACCAGAAGCAGCATCAGCAGAGTAAGCATGAGCAGATGCACCACCGCCATAAGCAGCATCATCAGCTCCTCCAGAAGCAGAAGCAGCAGAAGCCCCAGCCGCAGAAGAGCGAGGCCGTGCTACAGAAGCCCCAACAGAAACAGAGTGAGGGGCCAGGGGGTGGGAGGGTGACCCTGTCCCTCTTGCCAGGGCTGGGAGCAGATGGCTGAGGCTTTCTCTTCTTCCCCATGGTTGTGGGGTTGCTGGATGGCAGCAAGGCTGGCAGGCAGGCAGGGGGGCAGGAAGGCTGTCAGGAAGACTGTCAGGCAGGCTGTCAGGCAGGCAGGCAGCAAGGCTGGCAGGCAGGCTGGCAGGCAGGCAGGCAGTAAGGCTGGCAGGCAGGCTGGCAAGCAGGCTGGTAGCAAGTCTGGCCGGCAGGCAGATAGCAAGGCTGGCAGGGAGGCTGGCAGGCAGGCTGGCAGGCAGGCTTGCAGGCAGGCAGGCAGCAAGGCTGGCAGGCAGCAAGCCTGGTAGGCATGCAGGCAGGCAAGGCAGGCAGGCTGGCAAGGCAGGCAGGGTGGAGATGTATCTGGAAGCAGGTCTTTCCTCAGAATGGTGTCCTGCTTGGGAGCTGCTTCCCTTTATGTCCACGGGGGCTGATGCAATGCATCCTCCCCGCATGCGCAGTGAATGCTAGGCATCCGCTAGGCATCCGCTAGGCTTCCGCTAGGCATCCATTAGGCTTTCGCTGTGCATCCACTTCATCCGCTCGGTGTCCGCTCTGCATCCGCTGTATCCGTTCCGTGTCCGCTTTGCTGAACTCCCCCGGAAGCCTTGCAGATGTGCCATCTTCTCTCATCCGCTTCCATCCTCTAGGCTTCTGTGGAGCATCCGCTTTCCATCCGCCCTGTGTCCTCCCCCCGTCCATTCCTTTCCATGTTTTCCGCTCTGGTTATGCAAATTCGGGGCACTTTTGAGAGCGGATAACAACGGATGGAACATTTTTCTCATCCGCTGTGTCCTTTTTACAAACGTTTTGCATCTGTCGGCCAGTGTGACAGGGCCTTAAAAAGCCTGCTGTTTTGAGATGGACAGAGCCTATACTTCCAATTTATAGCTGTGTTTTGCTCCTTTTGGTACTTGACTTAATGAGAGTTGTGTAAATTAAATGCACTTTAGAGGAAAATTAGGAGGTAAAGAGAGGGATGGAAAACAGTTGCTCTCATAAAAAGTCATTTATTCCTCAAAAAGATGAGGGGTTTGTTGTATTTGGGATCAGAGAAATGTACTGCCTAACATGGAGTAAGAGCTGTAGGTGTTGAAAGAGTAAATAGAAAAATTAAGATTAAGATCAGGTAGAAAAATGGTCAAGATGTCTACTTCCATAAATTAATTGATTGTAAGCTTTCTCATCCAGTTTTGAAGTTTTTTCATGAATTGAAAAACAAAAGAGTACCATCCTTACCATGGAGTAACTGATCGAAGAGGGTTAAAAACAGAACAAAAGAGAATATAATTCTTTATTGGCCAAGTGTGATTGGACATACAAGGAATTTGTCTGTGGTGCACAAGCTCTCGGGGTATATAAAAGCCATAAATGATAATAATCATAAATACATTGATAGTGAATCATAAGTTATAACACTTAGTGATAGTCATAGGATATTAAGGCTAGGTCACATCGGCTGACGGATGGAAAACATATGTAAAAAGGAGACAGTGGACGGGCAAATTTTCCATCTGTTGTTATCTGCTCTCAAAAGTGCCCCAAATTTGCATAAACAGAGCGGACAACAATGGAAAGGAACGGACAAGGGGAGGATGTAGCAGGGATGTAAAGCGGATGTTAGAAGGAAGCCTAGAGGATGGAAGCAGCTGGAAGTGGATGACACATCTGCAGGGCTTCTGGGGGAACACAGCGAAGTGGATGTGCAGCGGAAGGAACGGATGCAGAGCGGAGGCCGAGTGGATACAGCGGATGCATCACGGACGCCTAGTGGATGTCTAGCGGATGCCTAGCGAATGCAAAGCATTCACTGAGCATGCGGGGAGGATGCATTGCATCAGCCCTGCAGATATAAAGGGAAGCAGGTCGCAAGCAGGTCACCATTCAGAGGAAAGACCTGCTGCCAGACACATCTTCTGCCAACAACCATGGGGAAGAAGAGGAAGCCTGTGCCATCTGCTGCCAGCCCTGGCAAGAAGGACAGGGCCACCATCCCAACCCCTGGCCCTGACTCTGCTTCTGCTGGGGCTTCTGCTGTTTGGGCTGACTCTTCTGGTGCTGGTGCTTCTGCTGGCGCTGCTCCTGGTGCTGGTGCTTCTTCTGGTGCTTACTCTGCTGGTGCTGCTGCTGGTCCTGCTGGTGATGCTGGTGCTCCTGGTGCTGCTGGTCATGCTGTTGCTGCTGGTGCTGCTGGTCATGCTGTTGCTGCTGGTGCTGCTGGTGCTCCTGGTGCTGCTGCTGCTGGTTCTGCTGGTGCTGCTGGTGGTGGTGGTGGTGTGGTGAACCAGCCCCTAGAACTTCAAAGCCCTGCTGATGAGGGCCCAGAAGGCCCTGCCAGAGGGAGGAAGAGGCATTCGCGAGAAAAGGGTGAGAGGAGACAATACTCCATTGCAGAGGAACATGAGGAGGAGGTGCTCAAATGGCTGAGGGAGAATGAGTACCTCTGGAGGAAGGGACACAGGCTCTATCGATATACCAGGTGGAAGCAGGCAGCTTGGAGAGAGAAGGCAGAGAGCCTGGGCTACACTTCAGATGTCCTCCTCGAGTGGTGGAAGCACATGCACACCAGGTACGGGAAGCTTTACCTAAAAAAGTCTGGCCAGGCTGCGGTCAAGCTCACTGACCAGGAGACCTACGTGATGCCCAAGTGCAGCTTCTTGGAGGATGAGATCCACCAATGAGGAGCAACCCCTCTGTCAACCCTCTCTCTCAGGCAGCCCACAGAGAGCCAGTCATCTTCTGACCAAGAGTCAGATCCTATGTCCAGGCAGGTATCTGTGGAGTGCCCCACGACAGAGACCCGCCCCGACAGCTGTACTCCTCATGGTGGAGCACATGGAGGACCCCCTGATGCAGTTGGAGCAAGAAGAAGCCACTGCCACCAGAGACCAACCCACACCCACACCCAGCTCCACCTCCACAGAAAGCAGGCAGAGAGCCAGACCGGAGGGACAGAGCCACACTGTCCTCTTGGAGATCAGGGACACAATCAAGAGCAGCGTAGATCTCCTCTCTCAGCTGGTACAGTCCGACATACCATCCTCTATCAGAAAGCCCTTCCTCACCTACGTCAACCAAACCCTCATTGAAATGCCCAAATCCCAGTACCAGGTGATCAAGGAGAGGATCACAGGTCTTCTGCAACACCCTCCAGACCCAGCTGAACCTGCTCTGACCCAGTTCAGGTCTGCTCCTCCACCCCAGGTGATGTCACAGCCCTTCCAAGGCTTTCCACAGCCCCTCACCTACCAAGGCTACGGCTACCAGGCATTCCAGCAGCACAGGCAGCCCTTCCCAGTCCAGGAACAGGTAGATCGCACAACACAGGTGCCACCGATGCCACCGATGCCACCGACGTCACAGATGCCACCGATTCTACAGATTCCACCGACCCCTCACCTTGCTTACCTGCAGACCAGACAGCCCCACTACACTTCTCCTTCCTCCACCCCACAGCCAAGCCCGACATCAGAACATCTGTCATCGGTCTTGGGACTGACACCCCATGTCATGGGGGAAGGGGATCTCAATATCACGGGGCTGAGCCAGCTGTCTGAGAGCTTCCTCAACACACCGTCCCCTGTTGTCCTTTTGGGACCAGGCACCCCAATGGCACCTCAGACCAGCACTCCAGCCACTGCCACCTCCACAGCACCTGGACCCTTCACCAATGAGAGTATGGATACGATTCAGAGTGACTGAGAAGAGTGCCAGAGACTGGGTTGCTACCTGTTGATTTTATCTTTGCTTGGGACACTTTACTTGGGTCATTTTGCTTTTACAGTTTGTTATTAATAAAGTTAATCTTTGCTTCACACACTTGGTTCATTTCTTTTAGTAAATAATGTCTGGGTGGAAACTTTTATAAATGGTTTAAGCCTTTGCATGCTTTTGGGATGGGTAAGGATAGCAGTGGGATGGACAGGGATACCTGTGGGATGGGTAGTAGCTGTAGGATGGGTAAGGATAGCAGTGGGATGGGGAGGGATACCTGTGGGATGGATAAGGATAGTTGTGGGATGGGGAAAGATAGCTGTGGGATAGGTAAGGATAGTTGTGGGATGGGTAAGGATAGCTGTGGGATTGATAAACCTCCAGTGCAAGCATAGTGGGACTATAGTCCACCCTCCCAGCTGCCACACCTATGACCCTTTATTATCAGTAAAAATTTAATCATTCATCAACACATTTCAACATAAACACAACTCTTTATTAAATGCCCTGTTCATTGTAGGTCCACTCAACATACATGGCACAATCTCATCAGTGTGATGAAACAGGCTGAAGGAAACATTCATTAAGCATCTGTCATCCTGTCTTGCCACTCCACCGCTCCAGCTGGGGAGTTGCACCAGTGTTTCAGGAGGTTGTGCTGCTTCTTCCCTTCATGTGAGGCTCTGTAGGGGCCTTGCACATCCACAGTATCTATCAGGTTTAGTCCTTGCCTCCATTCCCCAGGCTCCATGTCCCCATTGCCTTGTTGGTGGTCCATGAGCCTGTTCTGCAACATTGGGTAGTGGGTGCACATGAGATTGTGCAGGATGCAGCAAGCTTGCACGATCCTCCTCACGGTCTCTGGGTGATGCTGCATGGTGGTGAGAAGTACCTGGAACCTGTTGGCCAGGATGCTAATGCATTCTCCACCACCCGTCTTGCCCTGGATAGCCTGTAATTGAAGATCCTCTCTTCATGGGTGAGGCATCTGGAAGTGTAGGGCTTCATTTGGTAGGTTCTGAGGGAGAAGGCGTCATCCCCCATGATGAAGTATGGCACATCTTGTGTGTCGTTGGGCAGGGGGTCTGGATCTTGGAAACCCATGATGAGGTTGTGTTTCAGCCCCTCCTTGGGCATCTGAAACTGACCCGTTGCCTGAAGCATCGATATACATGAACTTTTAGTCAGCATCGACCATGCCGAAGAGGATGATGCTGAAGAAGCCCTTGTAATTGAAATAAGTGGACCCTGAGTTGGCTGGAGTTTTGCAGGCCACGTGCTTCCCATCTATGGCTCCAACGGTATGGGGGAAGTTCCACTTCTGGTACCACTGTTCTGCAACTTTCTTCCAGCCTTCTTCAGTGGAGGAGCACTGGAGGAGCTCTTCCAGGTATTCTTCGATGATGGCCTGCACCACTTCTCTGACCACAATGCTGATGGTGTTGTGTGGCACCCTCCAAGCGTACTGCATGCTCCTGTATGTGGTCCTGGAGGCCAGGTGGCGCAGAATTAGTGCCACCTTCAGTCCTGGGTCCAGGCTGGGTCAGAATGTGGTGCTCTGCTTGGTCAACCTGGGTTTCAGCCGCTCCACAACTTCTTCAAACTTGGCTGGTGGCATCCTCATGAAGTTCTGGAATGCTCGAGGGTCTTCGTTCCTCAGCTCCACCATCAGCTTGTTGTACAGTCCATACTCGGCTCTTGTCGTGATCCATTTTCAGACCCACACACTTCTTGGACACCTCCTTTTCTTCCCGTAGAACAGGTGAAAGAGCCTGTAGAGGGCTTCGCACTGTTGTAGAATGATGGCGGCTACCAAAAGGAGTGTGCAGCGATCCATGGTGGAGATGACTGGATGCTGTGGAAGAGCAAGAGCAAGAACAGGGCTGAAGAGGTCTGCACAGCAGGGCTGCTGGACTGAAAGTGAGATCCAAGTGATTTCCTCCCTCTTTTTAGTAGAAATATAGTTTTTCCACTTGGTGTCCTTCTGCATCCTCTAGACATCCTCCAGACATCCTAAATATCCGAGATACATCCCCTATACAAACATTTTTTCAGTTTTAATGCTTTATAAGCGAGCTGCATCCGCTTTCTACGTCCGTTCAACTAACGCTGTGTTTCTGTTCTGCACCCGTTTCGCTTCCTCCCTGTGTCTGTTTTCTGCTGGAGTGGATTTGAGTTGCCCAAATGCCCAGCGGATGCCTAGCAGATATAGCGGATGCATAACGGATAACAACGGACATGTAACGGATTTTACCCATATGCGTAGCAGATGTATTATGGACTCATTGGATACTTCATCCGCTCAAAAAGTTTTGTGCGGCTCAAAACTTTTTGAGCGGATGAAATCACAGTAGACGGATGCTGGACGGATAGAGAGTATGAAAAATGTATGCAGTGAGTACAGAACAGATGCATCGCGTTAACCAACGGATGGCAAGCATTTTTCTCTTTTTTACATCATCTTTCCATCCGTTGGTGCAGTGTGACATGGGCTTTAGATAAGCAATCAACAAAAATAATACCAGGAAACTAAATAAAATAATGTAAATCTTAAATAAATAAGCAATATGGATATAGTCATAAGTGGGAGGAGATAGGTAATAGGAAGGATTAGAATAATAATAGTAATACAGTCTTAATAAATAGCTTGACAGTGTTCTGGGAATAATTTGATTAGCAGAGTGATAGCATTCAGGAAAAAAATACTGTTCTGTTCTGTAGTTGTTCTGGTGTGCAATGCCATATGGTATTGTTTTGAGGTAGAAGTTGTAACAATTTATGTCCAGGATGTGAAGGGTTTGAAGATATTTTCACAGCACTCTTTTTGACTCATGCAATATACAGGTCCTCAATGGAAGGCAGGTTGTTAGCAATAGTTTTTTCTGCAGTTGTAATTATCTGTTGAAGTCCTTGTCTGTCTTGTACGGTTGCAGAACCAAACCAGACAGTTATAGATGCAGATGACAGACTCAATAATTCCTCTGTAGAATAATTGAAAAACAAATTATCTTGGAGTAACTGATCAGAGAGGGCAAAAAACAGATACCAATTCCAGATATGCAAATTATAAAATACAATTCTTTTGCATTAGAATAAAAGAGAAATTCTTTCAAATTGCCACTGCTTCCTCTCTAATATTGCTCACCATTCCTACATCTTTTAATGTAAATTAATCTTTCCCCTCTCTCTGTGTGTGTTTAGAGGTGTGAGATTGCATGAATAGATGTACATTTTTAACCATTTTGGGAAAGCACCTGAAAATATTACACACCACAGTAAAGTTATGAAAGAGTCTGCCACCAAAGTTTAATACTCTCAATTTTAAAAAGTCAACATTATAGGTTGGCTCTTCAAAAATATTAAATTAGAGAAGAAAGATTATGTCACTTTTCTTTTTTCTCATATTAGATTTCAGAAAAAATAAAACAAACTCTGAAATGCTTCAAAGTAGTGTGCAATATTTCAATGAGGAAAAATTATGCTGACATTTTATGAGGAAGAAATTAATTTCCTGCCTCCCCTCACACCCTGAATCAAATAGCTGCAGATTCTCTGAGAGTGGTGGTGACATTTCCAAAACCACTAATTAATCAACAGTTATAAGAGTAAAAAAATATGAAACAGTTCAATAACCTTGCACAGTAATTCACTTCAGCCACTTATGAGATCACCAGTCCTATTGTATACTGTCTTACACCACAATTGATAATATTTCCATAAATTATTGTATCATTTTAGAAAAAGAAGGGGATGTCAAATACATTTTTCAATGAATTTATTCTTCTTGGATTTTAAGAATTTCATGAACTAGATCTGGGATTTTATATACTCCTCCTTCTGATGTATCTTCTGTCACTTCTAGGACATTCTTTAATCATCATTGTGGTTTCCATTGAACCTAAGCTCCATACTCCAATGTATTTCTTTCTCCTCAACTTTTCCATGGCTGAGATTTCTTCCACAACATGAGAGATACCAAAAATGTTGGTCAATAGCTTCTCTGGCAAAAACACCATCCGCTTTGTATGTACCATGGCACAAGGTTTCATGGTCTTCACAATGGTATCTGTGGAGTTCATCATGATCTCCACCCTCACGATCATGTATTTTGACTGCTGTGTGCAGTTGGCTTGTGCTGACACAACAGTGATTGAGTTAATAGGATTTGTTTATGGTGCTGTTATAATGTGGAGCTCCTTTGGGTTCTCTCTGATTTCATATATATGCATTATAAACACCATACTTCATATCCCTTCTGCCACTAGGAGATCCAAAGCCTTTTTCACCTGTGGTTCCCATCTCATTGTTGTAACCATTTTCTATAAAGCAGATAAGATTATGTACTTGAAACCTTCAACGCAAGGCAACACTCAACTCAATAAGTCAATCTCTCTTTTGTGCACTAGTTTCATAACCATGTTAAACCCTTTCATCTACACAATACAGAACAGTAAATTCAAAACAGCTTTCTGGAAAGCAGTAACCAAGAGGATGCGTTTCCAACATAGTGCATGATGTTAAATATCTTGGTGGTTCCATTATCTCTTCTTCTGAAAGAGAACTTGGGAGTCCTTGGTGCTCTCTGAGCTTGGTTGCTTTCTTGCAGACATTTCTATTACCCAAATAGGTATACCCATCATCAGCCCTGCTATCACTGATATTGTTACCTAATTGGGTAATGAAACATCTGTTAGACAACAATCAAACTCAGAGACAACCAAGGACCCCACAGTTCAACCCTGAGCTACAAATATTATCTTCTGTTGAAAGAGAAAATGTTTCGTAATCCTCAGACATCTGTCTGTTGGGATATCTTTCAGTGGTTGCATATCTATCTGGGAAACTACAAATTACATCTGAAACTATGAATTATTTAAAATATTTCATGGCTCTTGTGAAGTCTTTGTCCATTTGACAATGTTTAGCTTGGGCTAGGCAGGCATTAAGAAGGCTCAAAACAGTTTATTTATTTGTTTATCAAACATGTACAAGATAACAAATATAAGTATGAACATAAACAAGAAAAAAGGGAGTAAATACACATAAATGGGGACAGTAAGACAGGGACAATAGGCATGCTGGTGTGCTTATGCATACCCCTTTTAAGGACTTCTTAGGAATAGGGTGAGATCCCACTGTAGACAGTTTAAGTTTGAAGCTGTGATGTGTTGAAGCTGTAAAAATGGAGTCCAGTGGGGCATTCTAGGCACTGATCACTCTGTTGCTGAACTTGTATTTTCTGCAAGCGAGTTTGGAGCAGTTTACCTTATGTATGTTGAAGAATTTTTCATATCCCTGCTCACATTGCTATGAAGGAAAGTGATGCTATGATCTAATGAAAGAAATGTACAAAGCTCTGTTTAGCTTATAGTAATGGGAGACCTTTTAAAAGATAAACAATGCCCTAAGAATTCAAAGTTGAATATCAAACAGGATTGTATGTTCAAGTACGTTTTCTATTTAGTATAGAAAAGCTAAGAAGTATTAAGAGCTTCAGTGACTGATGAGTGTACACCACAGTTGTTGTTATTGTTATTGTTGTTTTTGAGCTTCAGTGACTGATGAGTGTACACCACTGTTGTTGTTATTGTTGTTGTTTTTGAGCTTCAGTGACTGATGAGTGTACACCACAGTTGTTGTTGTTCTTGTTGTTGTTGTTGTTGTTGTTGTTGTTGTTCTTCTTCTTCTTCTTCTTCTTCTTCTTCTTCTTCTTCTTCTTCTTCTTCTTCTTCTTCTTCTTCTTCTTCTTCTTCTTCTTCTTCTTCTTCTTCTTCTCCTCCTCTTCCCCCTCCTCCTCCTTCTCCTCCTCCTCCTCCTCCTTCCTTCCTCCTCTTCCTCCTCCTCCTCTTCCCACTTGTCCAAAACTTTTTTCTCTCTTATTTTGAGCAGTCATCAAGCCTAAGATCAGCTGTTATTTTTGTTATGTGTGGAGCTTTTGGTTACATGTGGAGTTTTTAGTTATGTGTGGAGTAGCCTTCACAATTCCTATATGTAGGATAGAGAAATCAATGATTCCATGAATAGTTAATATAAATGTTGATTTGTTTTCAGGTTTTATCAAGAATATATTGGGATTCATGACTTCCTATTTTGAGCTTCCCCAAAGACGGACCATTGACCGTGATTGTGTGTGATTTTGGTTCGTGCTTCGGCGTTGGAGAGCCCAAATCCTTTGGATTCAGGGCAGAAGCTACCTTGTAGAGGTGGCAGAGGAAGGGGAAACCATCAGCTGGGAAGAGGGGAGTTGCAAATACTCTCCCTGGCTTGGCAATTGCTACCTCCGGAAGACGTCTGAAGTGGTGGTCTAAAATGGCCACTCTGAAGGGGAAGATTAGACTGAAATAAGATTGTGCAGGAGCGAGAGAAAGAAGCGAACAGCAGGTTGAACGAGACGATATAATCAAATGGAAGATACCCCCAGAATTAACATTTCAAAGAATCTTTAATAAAGGATCTAAGCAGCGAAGAGAAAGAGAAAAAAAAAAGGTGTGAATTGCTTTTGATAGTGTCAGGGCTTTGAAACTGCAAAAGGTAGAAGTATTGATGTTAGGCTGATTGGTCTATAGTTTCCTGGGTCTGTTTTTTTTCCCTTTTTTGAAAATGGGAACCACATCAGCTCTTTTCCAGTCTCTGGTAGTTCTCTGGTGCTCCAGGGTTTTTGAAAGATATGGTGAAGTGGTCCTGAGATGACCTCTGCCAGCTCCTTTAAAACTCTGGGATATAATCCACCAGGCCCTGGTGATTTGTGTTCATCAAGATCAGACAGGTGTTCTCTTTGCTTATTTTAACTTTTATTTCTTAACTTTTATTTATGTTTTTTGGTAGGTTGAGCTGTAGTTTCTTTTTGCATAAAGACCGAT
The DNA here is from genome assembly GCA_015471245.1 of Laticauda colubrina. NCBI lineage: Eukaryota > Metazoa > Chordata > Lepidosauria > Squamata > Elapidae > Laticauda > Laticauda colubrina. The sequence goes on from BLBF01000101.1 coordinate 745,316, forward strand.
GTAGAGAATGAGTTTAGCAGTTCTCCTTTCCATCTTTCTTTCCATTTTCTCTCTTTAACTGTTTCCTTGATTTTTTTCTTGTTATTTATATGTTGGAAGAAACTTTTTTTTATTATTTTTGACTTTTATTGCAAGTCTTTGTTCATTCTGAGCCTTTGCTATCCTGACTTCGTCTTTATAGATTCTGGCTATCTGCTGATATTCTGCCTTCGTTGTATGTCCTTCTTTCCATTTTTTGTAGTTGTCCTTTTTTTTTTCAATTTGCCAGAGAGATCTTTGTGCAGCCATGCTGGTTTCTTCTTGGATTTCTTATTTTTCTTTCTCAGTGGTATTGTGCTGGTCTGGGCTTCTATGATAATATTTTTCAGTTTCCCAAGATTCTTGAGTTGTTTCAGTCCAGAGGAGGTACTCAGCAGACTCTGATCAGTTCTGGAGAATTGGTAGCAGAAATTTTGAGCAGTTCGGAGAACCAGCAAATAAACAAGCTATGCCTACAGAACCGGTAGTAAAAAAAAATTGAATACCACCACTGTTTTAGTCACCTTGAAGATACTTTTTTCTTCCTCCCTTCTTCTCCTAGTATAACTTTGATGAGAGCAACCAGATTTAAGATGACAGATTAATAGCAATAGCTCTTTGACTTGTATAGCAGTAGTACATGGACTTATGTACCACTTTAGAGCCCACTTTACGGCCCACTCAAAGCAGTTTCAGAGATTATTGTTATTATTGTTTTTTGGGTGATAATTAAAAGTTAAATGATTATTTGGATTTAAAGGGGAAATAGTTAAATGATATATAAGCTATATGGGTGGCACACTCTAATTGGCAACTTTAGAGTGGGAAAACCTTTTTTTGAAATGTTCAAATTAGATGGAATTTTTGAAGTGATGAAATAAGAATATGCAATGAAATTGCAAACCTGACACATAAAATCATAAAGTATAATGAATATGAAGATATGAGAGTTATTTAAAGTTAAAGGAAATAGGTTAAGAAATGAATTGAAAAAATTATAAAATGGGCTGGAGGAAAGTATTTGAGAAAAATAATACAAAATATGCAAAGTAATGATAGGATATGAAATTAAAAGTGAAAGATGGAAATGTGAATCAAAATCATGTTTGTATGGAAATGTAAAAACCTGGAATCATGCTGTTCACTAAAAAAAGATATTTTTAAAATGTGGAAAACTGAATAAAATTTTATTTAAAAAGTAATATATTGGGAATCGTGCTATATAATAAACAAAGAATATATAAAGTAGTGATAAGATAAGAAACTGAAGATAAAAGATGGATATCTAACTGAAGTTATATCTGTATGGAGATGTCAAAACTTGGAGCCATGCTGTTCACTAAAAATATATATTCTATTTTTCTTTTTGTTTTGTGAAAACCCAAATAAAATTGTTTTTTTTTTATTAAAAAAAAAGAATTAGGAACTCTGAGTAAATTCCCCTTATCTACTTTTGACTAGAATGTGTCAAGGCAGACTGAACAGTTCCCATCATTTTGCACAGATCACTGCCTTCCACGCAATTTAATTTAGTGTCTGAAAAATAACATGAATCCGGTGACTAAAAGAGTTTGAATATTTTTTTTTTCTTCCTCACTTCCTTCTTGCATAACTGGGATGAGAGCAATCACATTTAAGATGACAGTATTGGGGTAGATTAACAGCAATAGCTCTTAAACTTATATGCCACTTTAGAGTGCTTTACTGCCCTCTCTAAGTGGTTTACTGAGTTGGCATATTCCCCCCAACAATTTGGGTCTTTATTTTATCCACCACAGAAAGATGGAAGAATGAGTCAACCTTGAGCCTTAGTGATATTTGAATTGCCAAATTGCAGGCAGATGGCTGTCAGCAAAAGTAGCCTGCAGCATTGCACTCTAACCATTTTGCCACCACAGCTCATATACCAATTTACAATACTTACAACCCTCCCTAAATGGTTTTCAGAGTCAGCTAGTTTTCCCCAACAATATGGGTCATCGTTTTCCAACCTCAGAAGGATGGAAGGTGGAGTCAACTTTGAGATAATCAAGATCGAACTACTGGTGGTGGACAGAATTAATCTGCATTACTGCATTTGAACCACTGCGCCACCAAGGCATTAACTTTGCAAAGGATTTGAACACATTTTAAGTAGGAAAACAAAGTCCAAATTGGCTTTTCCTTGTGGAATAGAGAGGGGCCACCCTTGTTCTTTTGCCTAAGATCTACTTTAAGTAGCCTTACTGGTGGTGAGGTCTATATTTCTTCAAGTTTTATTTTGTGACCTTCCATAGTCTTGGCTTACCACCAACCAACTTCCCCAGATCACCTCCAAAGTGTTGCCTAACTGATTCATCTACTTCCATTCCCATAGGATAATCTTTGGCTCCGTTTGGGATGATGTAGTAATTTATTCTTGCCAGTATCATTATTTTTTTTAAAAAGTCATCACATAGATTCATTAATGAATCACACTCAGAAAGAACATCATAGTCCTTTGTTTTTTCAGTCTGATTCATCTGCTTTACTCTGCTTGGTTTCTTCATCACCATCAGCAACTAGTCAGTGTGGAAATTATTCTGTAGATGATTTTTCGGGGTTTTATAGGTATGTCATGGCCAAATTATATGCTACATTGTTTTAAAGTTATTTAAAAAAAAGAGAAAAAAAGATTAAATCACTTGTGGTATTTTCCTAACAATATTGCCAAGTTTTATTATGTATAGATGGTATGGATGTATAAGAGTGTATCTCATATTATAGCTGTATAAATTTATAAGACTTAAAGTGTCTCTTAGTTGAATTCATCTACATTCAAAGATCTTCACATTATTTTTTTCCCCACAGTCTCAAGTGCATCTGTAGTATCCGATTTCTGGAAAAAGAGATCTCACTAAAACTTACCATTAGATGAATGTTTATATACTTGAAAGAATATTGAATATTCTACTGAAGGAGAAAAATTGTAGCTCAAGTAGTTGAAATGAGAGGTCTTTGGTACTCTCTGAGCTTGCTTGTTTATAATTCAGTCTGGTGAAGTTATCTAGTTTGGCAATGAAACATCTGCAAAAAAACCAAGCAAGTGCTCAGAGAGCACCAAAGACTCCTCAATTAATATTCTTTCTGTTAAAAAAAAATAGTTAAATAAGAAAGGGAGGAGGAGAAGAAAAAAGGAAGAAATTAGCAGTCAAATCATATATCAGTAAAATAAATCACACCACTCAAAAAATGTATTAGGATGTAAGTCCAACCTTGTTCTCTGTTATCTTTCCATCCTCTGAATTGATAAAGCTGATTTGTGACATATAAAACTCATCCCAACTCTAAAAGGGCAGTGTAAATACTTATATCACCATGGTGTAAAACAAATATTGAGACTCTAGAAATAGTACAAAGAAGAGCAACAAAGATTATTAGGGGACTGGAGACTAAAACATATAAAGAATAGTTTCTGGAATTGGGTATGTCTAGTTTGATTAAAAGAAAAGCTAGTGGGGATGTGATATAGTATTCTAATATCTGTCACAAAGAAGAGGGAGTCAGCCTACTATCCAAAGTACCTAAAGGCAACAGAAGAAGCAATAGATGGAAACTGATCAACAAGAGAAGTAAACTAATCAACAAGAGAAGTACATATGAAGAATAGTTACAGGGACTGGGTATGGCTAGTCGAGTGAAGAGAAGGACCAGGGGAGACACGATGGCAATCTTCCAATATTTGAGAGGCAGGGGAAAGACAAAGAGGAAGGGGTCAAACTATTTTCTAAAGTACCTATAGGTCAGACAAGGCATAAATGATGGAAATTAAACAAGGAGAGATTTAACCTAGAAATAAGGAGAAACTTTCTGACAGTGAGAACAATCACCAATGGAACAACTTGCCATTGGAAATTATGGGCGCACCATCACTTGAGACCTTCAAGAAGAAAAACTCCATAATGTACATGAACTACTAATTGGCAGGAGGGAAATTATTACATCACTTATGCTGTCTGTCCCTGAGGAACTATAAGGAAATCATATGAGGGGAAAAAATTATTTCAACTCTTCATTGTTACTGAAACAGAGTCAGGGGTGGGATTCTACCAGTTCACACCTATTAACTAGAACTGTTTGTTAACATTCTAAGCAGTTTGGAGAACCGGTTGTTAAGGCCCTGTCACACTGGCCGATGGATGCAAAACGTTTTAAAAAGGACACAGCGGATGAGAAAAATGTTCCATCCGTTGTTACCTGCTCTCAAAAGTGCCCCGAATTTGCATAAGCAGAGCGGACAACAACGGAAAGGAATGGACGGGGGGAGGATGTAGGGCGGATTTACAGTGGATGCTCCATGGAAGCCTAGTGGATGGGAGTGGATGGGAGCGGATGGGAGTGGATGGGAGTGGATGGGAACGGATGGCACATCCTCAAGGTTTCCGGGAGAGCACAGCAAAGTGGACACGGAACGGATACAGCGGATGCAGAGCAGATGCCGAACGGATGAAGTGGATGCACAGTGGAAGCCTAGTGGATGCCTAGCAGAACCCTAGTGGATGCACAGCGTTCACTGCGCATGCGGGGAGGATGCATTGCATCAGCCCCGCGGATATAAAGGAAAGCAGCTCAGAAGCAGGTCACCATTCAGAGGAAAGACCCGCTTCCAGACAAGAGCTTGCCTCCCTGCCAGCCAGCCAGCCAGCCAGCCAGCAACCCCACAACCATGGGGAAGAAAAGGAAGCCCCTGCCATCTGCTGCCAGCCCTGGCAAGAGGGACAGGGCTACCCTCCCACCCCCAGGCCCTCACTCTGCTTCTGATGGGGCTTCTGCTGCCCGGGCTCACTCTTCTGGGACTGGAGCTTCTGCTGAAGCTGCTCCTGGCAGTGGTGCTTCTTCTGGTGCTTACTCTGCTGAAGCTGCTTATGGTGGTGGTGCTTCATCTGGTGCTTACTCTGCTGATGCTGCTTCTGGCGGTGGTGTTTTTCTGGTGCTTACTCTGCTGGCACTGCTCCTGGTGCTGGTGCTTCTGCTGATGCTTACTCTGCTGGCGCTGCTCCTGCTCCTGTGGTCCTGCTGGTGCTCATGGTCTTGCTCGTGCTCCTGGTTTTTCTGGTCCTGCTGGTGCTCCTGGTCCTGCTGGTGCTGCTGGTGCTCCTGATCCTGCTGGTGCTGCTGCTGGTGCTGGTGCTGCTGCTGGTGCTGCTGCTGCTGGTCCTGCTTTTGTTCCTACTGTTCTTGCTGTTACTGATGCTTCTGCTGCTGGTGTGGAGGAGCAGGCCCTACAACCTCAAAGCCCCTCTGATGAGGGCCCAGATGGTCCTGCCAAAGGGAGGAAGAGGCAGGCGTGTGAACGGGAGAGGAGGCAATACTCCATCGAAGAGGAACATGAGGAGGAGGTGCTTGAATGGCTCAGGGAGAATGAATATGTCTGGCGGAAGGGACACAGGCTCTACCGAGACACCAAAAGGAAGCAGGCTGCTTGGAGAGAGAAGGCAGAGAGTGTGGGCTACACTTTGGAGGTGCTCCTTGGCTGGTGGAAGCACATGCATGCCTGGTATGGGAAACTGCACCTCAAAAAATCTGGCCAGGCCACGGTCAAGCTGACAGACAGAGAAACCTACGTGATGGCCAGGTGCAGCTTCCTGGAGGGTGAGATCCGCCACTGAGGAGCAGCCCCTCTCACAACCCTCTCTCTCAGGCAGCCTGCTGAGAGCCAGTCCTCTTCTGGCAGAGAGTCAGCTCCTGTGTCCAGGCAGGTATCTGTGGAGAGTCCCACAGCGGAGAATCACCCGACAGCTGTGATACCCATGGGGCACGCGGAGGACCCCCTGACACAGTGGGAGAAAGGAGACGCCACTTCCACCACAGGCCAACCCGCATCCACCCCCAGCTCCACCTCCACAGAAAGGCAGAAAGCCAGACAGGAGGGGCAAAGCCACACTGTCCTGCTGGAGATAAGATACACCATCAGGAGCAGTGTAGATCATCTCTTTCAGCTGGTACACACTGATGCGCCAACCTCCTACCGCAAGCCCTTCCTCACCTACATCAACCAGACCCTCATGAACATGTCAGAACCCCAGTACCAGGTGGTGAAGGACAGGATCACCAATCTTCTTCACAACCTTCCAGACCAAGATGAACCTGCTCTCACCCAGTCCAGGCCTGCTCCTCCACCCCAGGTGATGTCACTGCCCTTCCAAAGCTTTCCATAGGCCCTCACCTACCAAGGCTATGGCTACCAGGAGGTCCAGCAGCACAGGCAGCCCTTCCAAGTCCAGGCTCAGGTATATCGTACGCCACCGGTGCCACTGATGCCACTGATGCCACTGATGCCACTGATGCCACTGATGCCACTGATGCCACCCACACCACAGATGCCATCCACGCAACCAATGCCACGACGCCAGTCCTCACCCAGCTGCAGACCAGACAGCCCCACTACACTGCTCCTTCCTGCACCCCAAAGCCAAGCCCGGCCTCGGAACATCTGTCATCGGTATTGGGGCTGACACCCCATGTCCTGGAGGAAGGGGCTCTCAACATCACGGGGCTGAGCCAGCTGTCTGAGAGCTTCCTTAACACACCTTCCCATGTTGTCCTGCACCCCAATGGCACCTCAGACCAGCACTCCAGCAGCATCCACTTCCACAGCACCTGGACCCTTCACCCCTGAGACGATGGGAATGCCTCAGACTGACCAAGAAAAGTGCCAGAGACTGGGTGGTTAACTGTTGACTTTATTTTTGCTTTGGACACTTGACTTGGGTCATTTTGCTTTTACAGTTTGTTATTCATAAAGTTTATCTTTGCTTCACACATTTGCTTCATTTATTTTATTAAATAAAGTCTTGGTGGAAACTTTTAGAAATGGTTTAAGCCTTTGCATGCTTGCGGGATGGGTAAGGAAAGCAGTGGGATAGGCAGGGATACCTGTGGGATGGGCAGGGATACCTTTGGGATGGGTAATAGCTTTGGGATAGATAAACCTCCAGTGCAAGCATAGTGGGACTGTATGGTCGACCCTCCCAGCTGCCACACATATGGCCCTTTATTAACAATAATAATATAATCATTGATCCACACATGTTCAACATAAACACAACTCTTTATTAAACGCCCTGTTCATTGTAGGCCCACCCAACATACATGGCCCAGTCTCATCAGTGTGACTGATGAGGACTGTGTTATAATCCATGGTGGAGATGACTGGATGCTGTGGAAGAGCAAGAGCCAGATGAAGGCTGCAGAGGTCTGCACAGCAGGGCTGCTGGTCTGAAAGTGAGATCCAGGTGAGTTGCTCCCCCTTTTTATAGGCAATATTGGTTTTCCACTAGGTGCCCTTCTGCATCCTCTAGGTATCCTCTAGACATCCTTAATATCTGAGACAGGTCCCCTCTGCGAATGTTTTTTCCATTTTAATGCTTTCTTTGCGAGCTGTATCCACTTTCATCCTTTCTCCGTCCATGCTACTAACGTTTTGTGTCTGTTTTGCGTCCGTTTTGCTTCCTCCCTGTGTCATTTTTCCTCTGGAGCAGATGCGAGTTGCACGGAAGTGCAGCAGATTCCTAGCAGATATAGCGAACGCATAACAGATGACGACAAATGTATAACGGATGTTCCCCTTATGCATAGTGGATGCAGAACGGACATGTTGGATACATTTTCTGCTCAAAAAGTTTTGAGCAGCTCAAAACTTTTTGAGCGGATGGAAGCTCAGTCGACGGATATTGGACGGATAGAGAGGAAGAAAAACGGACGCAGTGAGTACAGAATGGATGCATCGCGTTAACCAATGGATGGCAAGTGTTTCTCTCCATTTTACATCTTCTTTCCATCCATTGGTGCAGTGTGACATGGGCTTTAGGAGAAATTACTGGCCTAACTCTGAAAGGAAGGCAGGAAGGAAACATTCTGGTGTTTGTTAGAAAAACTGCCTCTCCGTTAAACCTTGTTACATTCTTGGCAGGACTAGACTTCCTGTCTCAGGAACTTCTGTGGACTTTTTTCTCTTTCTTTGCTGGTACTTTGCTTGTGTGGAGTGACCATTCAAAGTTAAAATGGCACTGAAAAAAGTGACATTAGCATTTTTCACATGACTGTTGCAGCATCCCCAAAGTCATGAGAGGCCAGATGAGGAGATGCGAGATATTGAGTTTGTTATACCCAGTCAATAACATGAGCACCAAACCATGTCCACCCAGTCACAAGACCACCAAGCCACGCCCACCTCTTAAGCCATGCCCACAGAACTGGTTGTTAAAAATTTGAATTCCACCCCTGAAAAGAGTTATATGGAGAATCATTTTTCTCAAAAGTTATCTCCAGACACCTGGTGCTTGCTACAAAATAAAAAAGAAGATTCTATATTTGATGTGGATTGTAAGGTCTTTCACAGTTATGGTAATTTGGAGGTTGGGTGAAATCATTTTCAGGTTCAAATGGACCTTTAGTGATAGCTGTAAGATCTATTGAGAGAGTGAAGCATGCCATAGATCTGGTAGTAAAGAAACTTTTAATCCCACCACTGGCTATCAGTATCCAAAGAGTGAATAGAAAAATTAAAATTAAGGTCAGGAAGAAAAATGATCAGGATGTGTACTTCCATGAAGTAATTGGTTGCAAGCTTTCTCACTCAGCTTTGAAGTCTTTACACTAATTAAAAAACAAAAGAGTATCACCCTTACCTTGGAGCAAATTATCAAAGAGGGCTAAAAACAGAACAGAATAGAATTCTTTACTGGTCAAGTGTGATTGGACACAAAAGGAATTTGTCTTCAATGCATAAGCTCTCAGTGTACATTAAAATACATTCATCAAGAATCATAAAATACGGAGAAGGCGGAGCCTCGTCTCGGTGCTACAGCTGCGATCTCGGGGCTCTGAGATCGCAGCTGATATTTTCACCCCTGGTCGGTCCTAACGGACCTAAACCGTCCCGTAGAGACGGGGATTGTGAAGGGTACAGTCCCAGGATCCCAGAGATATCGCAAAATCTCTGGTTTGATCCGGGAGAAGCCCTTTTGCTGGCGGTGGAAAGGCAGCCTCCAAAGCTGCTGAAGTCGGGACAGCTCCGAAAAGAAAGAGGCTGGAGAGAGGGTGTGTCGGCTGGGTGAGAAATTTCTTTTGTATTGCAAATTGGCTGAGACCTGAAAGGATATCCTGAACAAAGAAGAAACCTTTATTTTTCTTTGACTGGAATTTGCTTGAGCGGCGTTTTTTAAAGTGATGTCAAATTTAGGCTTGGATTCTTTCCTTACTATTTTTTTCCCTGAGGAATTTAATGTGATTTTGTAGCTAACCAGATTGAATTTTTTCTTATATATATTTTTATGCTTCTTTTGATTTTTTAATTTTCTTTAGGATAGAGGCCCCCTTTGTTTTTGTTTTTTTTCCCTCTGAGTTTTGTATACATTACTTTTCTTTCTGGCTGAGGGGGGAAAAAAGTATTAAGAGACTTTGCAACACTGCCAACTAGAGGCTTGAAAATACTTTATTTGAACTGGGGAGAAATGTATAAACACTCCTTCTCAAGGACATTTTAATGTGATAAGATGGAGGGAGAGCACAGAAAAATATTATTACAGGTGTTTTCCTGGACTCTTATCAATGTTTCAACACTTGAGGCTTGGCTTTGAAGCTGCTGGAGAAGAGAGTCATAATAAGAGCCTTGGATAAATAAACAAAGTGCAGTGTGCAGTCCATATATATATATATATATATATATATATATATATATATATATATATACTTGTGAAATCTCTACTCGCCAGCCTTTTTGTATATTTCAATTCTAGTTATATTTTTATTTTCGCTTTTTATTTTATCCTTTTTCTTCTTTGGCTTTGGGCCATTTTTATTAGTGGATTTTTTCACTTTGGATCATAATTGGCTACTCTATCAGATGGACTGAAGGTTTAAAAGAATTTGAAGTTTTTTGAAGCATTAAAGTGGAAAAAAGGGGGAAAAAAAAGAAGAAAATGTGAAATGAAATAGACTGTGTGTATTTGGATTGTTTGGTGACTTTGGGACTTCTGGAAACTCTTATTTGAATGATTAAAATCATTTGGGTCGTTTGAATTTTTTTTTTTCTCTTTTTCTTTTGCAATGGCATTACTTATGGATGAACTGAAAATGGAATTTATAAAATATAAACAAGAGAAACAAGAAGGGAAGGATTCTTTTGGCTCTATTTTTAACTTTTTAGAAATGGCAATTTCTACATATGAGAAACTACAAGAACAAGAAGATTGGGATGAAGAAGAAACCATCCTTAATGAACAAGCAACTTTATTTGGGGAAGAAAGGGGAAAGAGGAGAAAGAGAATGGAGAATTTAAGACTTAAAAAAACAACCAAAAAAGGGAAAAACAAGATGAAAAGTGGACACAATATCAGAAAGCAACAGAAAAGAGGAATACACAAGAGGGTGGAGATTAAGAGACAAGGGGGTAAAAAGGGTAGAGTGGAGAAGCAAGGGAGGAAAGAAGGGAAGAGAAGCTACAAAGGTTTGAAACAAGATGTAAAGAAACAGAATTTATTTAGAGATAATGGGTAAACATATAACTGAAAAAGAGATTCTGCAAAGATACATAAGATTGTGTTGTTGTATTTGTATTTGAAATAATGTTAGAAAATTGGAATAATATATGATTATAAAATGGGACAAAATATTTAATGTAACTTAGCGAAATTTTTTCTTTTTAAATAAAAATAAATGAAATCAAAAATGAGAGAATTGAATTAAAGAAAAATGGGAACATTGTTATTGTTTAATATTTTAAAATATAAGTGAAATAGGGGGAAGCAATTAAGTAAAATCTATAAGTGTTCCCATAGAAGCATGATACTTATTTAGAAAGGACTGTGTAAAATGTTTAAGACTTAAATGAATATTAATTTGAATGATATAACTTTAATTGCTATGGATTGTTGTTTTAATTATATTATATTCTTAAAAAAAAATTTTTTTTTTCTCTTGTTTCAAAATATTGAGTTTATCTTTAGAATGTACTACGCAGAATCCGAATGAAAATTATGTGTTATGTTAAGCTTTAAAACTAGGGGAGGGATAAGTATGACAAGGTATTATACTCCAATCAGTCATTACAGAAGAAACTTTGTGTTAATGAGAAAAGATAAATAGATAGCTGAAATAGAACAGACAAAGGATATAAGTATAATGATTTAAATTGAGATGAAATAAATATAATAGAATTAAGAGAGTGAAAAGAGAGGAGAAGCTATATAGAAAATGCAAAATAATAAATAAGAAATGGAATGTTATTTAAAAGTAAGCATGAACTTGAATTTATCTCTGTACAAAAAGATGTAACTCGGGATCAAACTGCCGTCCAAAAAGATATTTTATGTTTTTTATGTTTTGTGTTTGTTTGTACATGTTTGTTTGTTAAAAATTAATAAAATTCTTTAAAAAAAAAAAAAGAATCATAAAATACAACACTTAGTGATAGTCATAGGATATCAAATAAGCATTCAAAATTATACTAGGAAACTAAATAAAACAAAACAAATCATAAAGTTACGGGCAACAAAGTTATAGTCATAAGTAAGAAAGGACATAGGTAATAGGAAGGGTAGGAAGAATAATAGTAAAACAATCTTAATAAATAGTTTGACAGTGTTGTGAGAATTAGTTGTTTAGCTGAGTGATGGCATGCGGGAAAAAAACTATCCTGTGTTGAATGGTTTTGGTGTTCATTGTTATAATAATATCGTTTTGAAGGTAGTACTTGAAATAGTTTACGTACATGCAATGAGGGGTCTGTACATATTTTCACAACCCTCTTTTTGACTCATGCAGTATACAGGTCCTCAATGGAAGGCAAATAGTTAAGCCCATGTCCCACTGCATACAAAGAGGATGTAAAACAGATAAAAAAGCTTGCCATCCATTGGAAAATGCGATGCATCTGTTATGTACTCACTGCGTCGTTTCATACACTCTATCCATCAAACATCTGTCTACTGCTATTTCATCTCCTCAAAAAGTTTTGAGCTGCACAAAACGTTTTGAGTGGATGAACTTTTCTCTGTGTATGATCTACATCCGCGACACATATGGCCAACAAACGTTCTACGTCTGTTGTCATCCGTTAAACGTCTGATGGATCTTCTCGGCATCCTCTGGCAATCCACACAACTCACATCCGCTGCAGCTGAAAGCGGAAAGAGGGAGGAAGCGAAAGGTACATGGAATGTCCACAAAGCGTTCGTAGCACGGAAATAGAAAGGATGTAAGAGGATGCATCTCATATATAAAGCATTAAAACAGACAAAACGTTTGTATATGGGATATATCTTGGATATTTAGGATGTCTGGAGTATGCCTAGAGTATGTGGAAGGACACCTAGTGGAAAATCGATATTTCCTATACAAAGGAGGAGGAAATCACCTGGATCTCATTATCAGTCCAGCAGCCATGGTGTACAGACCTCTTCACCCTTGGTCTTGCTCTTCCACATCAGCCATTGATCTCCAACATGGATCATCACACACTCCTTATGGTAACTGCCATCATTCAACACCAGAACCAAGCCCTCTTCAGACTATTTCACTTTTTCTATGCAAGAAGAAGAAGGAGACGTCCAAGAGCTGTGTGGGTCCAACGATGGATCGGGAGAAGAGTGGAGTTTGGACTGTATGACCAGCTGATGGTGGAGCTGAGGAATGAAGACCCTCATGCATTCCAGCACTTCATGCCACCAGCCATGTTTGACGAAACTCATGCATTCCAGCACTTCATGAGGATGCCACCAGCCATGTTTGATGAAGTTGTGGAGCATCTGAGACCCAGGTTGACCAACCTGAGCACCAACCTCCATCACAGCCTGGACCCTGGACTGAAGATGGCACTGACTCTGCGCCACCTGGCCTCTGGGACCACATACAGAAACATGCACTACGCCTGGAGGGTGCCACACAACACCATCAGCAAAGTGGTCAGAGAAGTGGTGCAGGCCATCATCGAAGAATACGTGGAGGAGTTCCTCCAGTGCCCCACCACTGAAGAAGGCTGGAGGAAAATTGAAGAGCAGTGGTATCAGAGGTGGAACTTTCCCTGTTGGAGCTATAGATGGGAAGCACGTGGCCTGCAAAGCTCCAGCCAACTCAAGGTCCTCTTATTACAACTACAAGGGCTTCTTCAGTATCATCCTCTTTGCTATGGTTGATGCTGACTACAAGTTCATGTACATCAATGCTTCAGGCAACGAGTCAGCTTCAGATAGCCAGGTATACAAGGCCATTGACCTCAAGGATGGGCTGGAATGCAACCTCATCATGGGTTTTCCAGATCCAGACCCCCTACCCAATAACACACAAGATGTGCCCTACTTCATTGTGGGTGATGACGCCTTCTCCCTCAGAACCTACCACATGAAGCCCTACAGTTCCAGATACCTCACCCGTGAAGAGAGGATCTTCAACTACAGGCTGTCCAGGGCAAGACGGGTGGTGGAGAACGCCTTTGGCATCCTGGCCAACAGGTTCCAGGTACTTCTCACCACCATGCAGTATCACCCAGGGACTGTGAGGAGCATCGTGGAAGCTTGCTGCATCCTGCATAATCTCATGCGCACCCGCTACCCAGTGTTGCAGAACAGGCTTGTGGAGTGTCAACAAGGGAATGGGGACATGGAGCCTGGTGAATGGAGGCAAGGGTGAAACCTGATAGACACTGTGGATGTACAATGCCCCAACAGAGCTTCACGTGAAGGGAAGAAGCAGCGCAACCTCCTGAAACACTGGTGCATATTCCCAGCTGGAGCAGTGGAATGGCAAGACCAGATGGTAGATGCTTAATGGATCCTTCCTTGAGCCTGTCTCATAACATTGATGAAATTGTGCCATGTATATTGAGTGGCCCTGCAATGAATAGGGAATTAATAAAGAGCTTTGGTTATTTTAAAATATGTTGATCAATGAATAAATTGTTATTAATAATAAAGGGCCATATGTGTGGCAGATGGGAGGGTGGACCATACAGTCCCACTATGCTTGCACTGGAGGTTTATCAATTCCAGAGCTATCCTTACCCATCCCACAACTATCCTTACCCATCCCACAACTATGCTTACCTATCCCACAAACATGCAAAGGCTTAACCCTTTTTTCAAAGTTTTCACCAACACTTTATTAAGTAAATAAAATGAACCAAGTGTGTGAAGCAAAGATAACCTTTATTAACAACTGTCTTAAGAAAACTGTATGACTTTATTAAAAAAGCAAAATGAACCAAGTAAAATGTCTTAAGCAAAGATAAGGTGAACAGGTAACAACTCAGTCTCTGGCACTATTCTCAGTCACTTTGAGGCATGTCCATGGTCTCAGCTGTCGAGCGGCCAGGGACTATGGAAGTGGCTGTGGCTGGAGTGCTGGTCTGAGGCACCATTGGGGTGCTTGGCCCCGAGAGTACAATGGGGATGGTGTGTTCAGTAAGCTCTCAGAGAGCTGACTCAGTCCCGTGAGGTGAGAGGCCCTTCCTCAAGGACCTGGGATGTCAGGCACAATACTGATGACAGATTTTCTGTTGAGGGGCTTGGCTGTGGGGTGGAGGAAGGAGAAGTGTAGTGGAGCTATCTGGTCTGCATTTGGGTGAGATGAGGCATTCTGTGGCATGCGATGTACCTGGACCTGGACTGGGAAAAGCTGCCTCTGCTGTGGGAAGTCCTGGTGCTCATAGCCTTGGTAGGTGAGGGGCTGTTGAAAGCCATGGAAGGGCTGTGACATCGCCTGGGGTGTAGGAGCAGTCCTGGAGTGGGTTGGAGCAGGTTCAGCTGGGCCTGGAGGGTGGTGCAGCAGTGCTGTTATCTTCTCCTTCATCACTTGATACTGGGCCTCAGGCAGATCCATGAGTGTCTGGCTCATGTATGTGATGAAGGGCTTGCGGTTCGAGGATGGTCGATCACTGTGGACCAGCTGAGAGTGGAGATCTGTGCTGGTTTTGATTGTGTCCCTGATCTTCAGCAGGACAGTGTGGCTCTGGCCCTCCAGTCTGCGTCTCTGCCTGCTTTCTGTGGAGGTGGAGGTGGAGCTGGGTGTGGGTGTGGGTTGGTCTCTGGCGCTGCTTCTTCTTGCTCCATTTGAGACAGGGGATCCTCCACATCCTCTGGCATGGGGAGTGCAGCTGTCAGGGGGGTCTCTGCTGTGGGGCCCTCCAAAGACACCTGCCTGGACAAGGTAGCTGTCTCCTGGCTGGAAGAGGAGTGGCTGTCTGTGGGCTGTCTGAGGGAGAGGGTTGACAGAGGGGCTGCTCCTCAGTGTCGGGCCTCACTCTCCAGGAAAGTGCACTTGGCCATGATGTACATCTCCCGGTCAGTGATCTTGACAGTGCCCAGCCCAGATTTCTTGAGGTGCACCTTGCCATACCAGGTGTGCATGTGCTTCCACCATCCCAGGAGTACATCTGAAGTGTAGCCCAGGCTCTATGCCTTGACTCTCCACGCTGCCTGCTTTCTCTTGGTGTCACGATAGAGTCTGTGGCCCTTTCTCCACAAGTACTCATTCTCCCTCAGCCATTCCAGCACCTACTCCTCATAGTCCTCGGAAATGGAGTACTGTTTCCTCTCCCACTTCTCCTTGCCTTGCCTCTTCCTCACTCTGGCAGGGCCTTCAGGGCCTTCAGCAGCAGGGCTTTGAGGGTCTTGGGGCTGGTCCACCACAGCAGCAGCAGCACCAGCAGCACCAGGAGCACCACCACCAGCAGCAGGAGAAGCACCAGCAGCAACAGCAGGAGAAGCACCAGCAGCACCAGCAGCACCAGCACCAGCACCAGCAGGAGAAGCACCAGCAGCACCTGCAGGAGAAGCACCAGCAGCAGCAACACCACCACCAGCAGCAGCAGAAGCACCAGCAGCTTCAGAGTCAGCACCAGGGGGTAGGATGGTGGTTCTGTCCTTCTTGCCAGGGCTGGCAGGAGTAGGCACAGGTTTTCTCTTCTTCCTTGATTGACGAACCATGGTGTTCCCTCAAGATGTATGTGGTAGCACATCTTTCCTCTGAATGCTGACTGCTTGTGAGCTGCATCCTTTTATATCCACGGAGCTGATGCAATTCATCCTCCCCGGATGCACAGTGACCGCTTTTCATCCGCTATGCATCCTATAGGCGTCCATGATTCATCCGCGTCATTCGCTACGCATCCACTCCTTCCGCTACATTTCCACTTCACTATTCTCCCCTGGAAGCCCTGCAGATGTATCATCTGCTTCCATCCACTTCCATCCGCTAGGCTTCCTACGAACATCCGCTTACCATCCTCGCTACGTACTACCCCCATCCGTTCCTTTCCATTGTTTTCTGTTCTGTTTATGCAATTTTTTGCCACTTTTGAGAGAGGATAACAACGGATGGAACCATCCTCAAAATTTTGCTCGTCCACTGTGTCCTTTTTGCATACATTTTGCATCCGTCGGCCAGTGTGACCTTGCCTTTAGCAATTGTTTTTTCTGCAGTTCTAATTATCTGTTGAAGTCCTTGTCTGTCTTGAATGGTTGCAGAGCCAAACCAGACAGTTATAGATGCAGATAATAGACTCAATAATTCTTCTGTAGAATAATTGAAAAACAAATTATTTTGGAGTAACTGATCAGAGAGGGCAAAAAACAGATACCAATTCTACATACGCAAACTATGAAATACAATTTTTTGCATTAGAATAAAAGAGAAATTCTTTCAAATTGCAACTGCTTCCTATCGAGAAATATTCCTCACTACTCCTACATCTTTTAATATAAGTTAATCCTGTGTGTGAATGTGTGTGTGTGTGTGTGTATGTATGTAGAGGTGTGAAGTTGCATGAATAGACAGTACATTTTTGATCACTTTGGGAAAGCACCTGATAATATTAAACACCTCATGAAGTTATGAAAATGTTTGCCTGCAAAGTTTAATACTCTCAATTTTAAAAAGTCATCATTATAGGCTCTTCAAAAACATTAAATTAGAGAAGGAAGATGAGGTCACTTTTCTTTTTTCCCATATTAGATTTCAGAAAAAATAAAACAAACTCTGAAATGCTTCAAAGTAGCATGCAATACTCAATGAAGAAAAAGGGTACCGACATTTTATGAGGAAGAAATTAATTTCCTGCCTCTCCTCAAACCCTTAATCAAATAGCCACTGATTCTGAGAGTTGTGGTGACATTTCCAAAACTACTAATTAATCAAAGTTGTTCCAGTAAAAAATATGAAACAGTTCAGTAACCCTGCATAGCACTTCACTTCAGGCATTAAGTGATTACCATTTGCTCATATCCTATTTTGTGCCTTTCTTACACTGCAAATGCTAAAGGCCCTGTCACACTGCCCAACGGATGCAAAACGTATGTAAAAAGGACAAAACGGACGAGCAAAATGTTCCATCCATTGTTATCCGCTCTCAAAAGGGGCTAAAATTTGCATAACCAGAGCAGATAACACAGAAAAGAACAGACGCGGGGAAGACGCAGAGCGGATGGAAAGCGGATGCGGAACGGAAGCCCAGCGGATGGAAGCGGATGGGAGCAGATGGAACATCCGCTAGGATTCTGGACGACCTCAGCAAAGCGGATGCGGAACGGATACAGCGGATGCAGAGCGGATGCACAGTGGATGAAGCGGATGCAGAACGGAAGACGAGTGAATCCACAGCAGAAGCGGAACGGATGCCGAGCATTAATTGCGCATGAGGGGGGGATGCACTGCGTAAGCCACGTGGATTTCAAGGGAAGCAGCTCGCATGTGGCCAGCATTCGGAGGAAAGACCTGCTGCCAGATACATCGAGTCCTTGCCTGCCCTGCTTGCATGCCTGCCTCCAAGCCTCCTGGCCAGCCTCCCTGCAAGCCTTGCTCTCTGCCTGCCTGCCAGCCTTGATGCCAGCCTGCCTTCAAGCCTCCCTGCCAGCCACTCTGCCTGCCAGCCTTGGTGTATGCCTGCCTGCCTGCCTTCCTGCCTGCCTTCCTGCCAGGCTTCCTGCCAGGCTTCCTGCCAGCCTGCCTGGCAGCCAGCCTTCGTGCCTGCCTGCCTGCATGCCAAGCTTCCTGCCAGCCTTCGTGCCAGCCTTCCTGCCAGCCTTGGTGCCTGCCAGCCTCCCTGCCAGCCTCCCTGCCAGCCAGCAACCCCACAACCATAGGGAAGAAGCGAAAGCCTTGGCCACATGCCGCCATCTCTGGCAATAGGGACAGGGCCACCATCCCGCCCCCTGTCCCTGACTCTGCTTCTGCTGGGGCTTCTGCTGCTTGGGCTTGCTCTTCTGGTGCTGGAGCTTCTGCTGAATCTTCTCCTGGTCCTGCTGGTGCTTCTGCTGGTACTTACTCTGCTGAAGCTGCTGCTGGTCCTGGTGGTCCTGCTCGTGCTCCTGGTCTTGCTCGTCCTGCTGGTCCTGCTCATACTCCTGGTCCTGCTCGTGCTCCTGGTCTTGCTGGCGCTGCTGGTGCTTACTCTGCTGCTGCTGATCCTGGTCCTGCTGGTGCTGCTGCTGCTACTGATGATGATGCTGATTATGATCCTGTTGGTGATAATGATGATGATGATGATGATCCTGCTGGTGCTGCTGCTGCTGGTGGTGTGGAGGAGCAGCCCCTAATACCTGGGATTCCCTCTGATGAGGGCCCATCTGGTCCTGCCAAAGGGAGGAAGAGGCGTATGCGGGGACAGGAGAGGAGGCATTACTATATTGAGGAGGAACATGAGGATGAGGTGCTGGAGTGGCTGAAAGAGAATGACTATCTGTGGCGGAAGGGACACCAACTGAAAAGGGACACCAAAAGGAAGCAGGCTTCTTGGAGAGAGAGGGCAGAGAGTATGGGTTACACTTCGGAGGTGCTCCTTGGCTGGTGGAAGCACATGCACACCTGGTACGGGAAGCTGCACCTGAAGAAATCTGGCCAGGCCACGGTTAAGCTGACGGACAGAGAGACCTCTGTCATGGCCAGGTGCAGCTTCCTGGAGGGTGAGATCCGCCACCGAGGAGCACCAGGAGCTCCTCTCACTACCCTCTCTCTCTGGCAGCATGCTGAGACCCAGTCCTCTTCCAGCTGAGAGTCAGTCCCTGTCTCCAGGAATTGCGGAGAACCCACGGACAGCTGTTGTAACCATGGTGGAGCGCGTGGAGGACTCCCTGGTGTGGTGGGAGAAAGGAGACATCACGTCCACCATAGCCGTAGCCGCATCCATCCCCCCCAGTTCCACCTCCACAGAAAGGCAGAGAGCCAGACAGCAGGAGGGGCAGAGCCACATTGTCCTGCTGGAGATCAGGGACACCATCCGCAGCAGCATAGATCTCCTCTCTCAGCTGGTCAACACTGACTCCTCATCCTCCAACCACATGCCCTTCCTCACCTATGTCAACCAGACCCTCAGAAACATGGAGGAACCCCAGTACCAGGTGGTGAAGGACTGGATCACCGAGCTGCTTCACAACCCTCCAGATCCAGAGGAACCTGCTCCCACCCAGTCCAGGTCTGCTCCTACACCCCAGGTGATGTCCTTCCCATTCCAAGGCTTCCCACAGCCCCTCATCTACCAGGGCTACAGCTACCAGGAGGTCAAGAAGCACAGGCAGCAGCTCTTCCCATTCCAGGCACAGAGTCATCGGGCAACACCGTTGCCACGGTTCCACTGATGCCAACAATGCCACCCACGCCACCAATGCCACCCACGACAGTCCTCACCCAGCTGCAGACCAGACAGCCCCACTACTCTACTCCTTCCTCCACCCCACAGCCAAGCCCGGCCTCAGTACATTTGTCATCAGAACTGGGGCAGACACCCCATGGCATGGAGGAAGGACCTCTCAGCATCACGGGTCTGAGCCAGCTCTCTGAGAGCTTTCTCAACACATCGTCACCTGTTGTCCTCTCAGGGCCAGGCACCCCAGTTGTGCTTCATACCAGCACTGCAGCAGCAACCACCTCCACAACACCTGGATCCTTCATCCTTGAGACTGGGGACACCTCTGAGTGATCGTGAAGACTGCCAGAGACTGGGTGTGGACTTTATTTGGACACTTGACTTGGGTCATTTTTCTTTTACAGCTTGTTGTTCAGTAAAGTTTATCTTTGATTCACACACTTGCTTCATTTCTTTTTTTTTATAAAGTCTTGGTGGAAACTTTTAGAATTGGTTTAAACCATTGCATGCTTGTGGGATGGGTTAAGAAAGCAGTGGGATGGGCAGAGATACCTTTGGGATGGGTAATAGCTGTGAGATAGATAAACCTCCAGTGCAAGCATAGTGGGACTGTATGGTCCACCCTCCCAGGTGCCACACCTATGGCCCTTTATTATCAATAATAATGTAATAATCATCCACACATGTCAACACAAACACAACTCTTTATTAAATGTCCTGATCATTGTAGGCCCAACCAACATAAATGGTCCAATCTCATCAGTGTGATGAGACAGGCTGAAGGAAGCATCCATTAATCATCTATCATCCTGTCTTGCCACTCCACCGCTCCAGCTGGGGAGTTGCACCAGTGTTTCAGGAGGTTGCGCTGCTTCTTCCCTTCACATGAGGCTATGTTGGGGCCTTGCACATCCTCAGTGTCTATTAGGTTTTTCCCTTGCCTCCATTCCCCATGCTCCATGTCCCCATTGCCTTGTTGGAGGTCCATGAGCCTGTTCTGCAAGACTGGCTAGCGGGTGCGCATGAGATTGTGCAGGATGCAGCAAGCTTCCACGATCCTCCTCATGGTCTCTGGGCGATGCTGCATGGTGGTGAGAAGTACCTGGAACCTGTTGGCCAGGATGCCAAAGGTGTTCTCCGCCATCCGCCTTGCCCTGGACAGCCTGTATTTGAAGATCCTCTCTTCACGGGTGGGGAGTCTGGAAGTGTAGGGCTTCATGAGGTAGGTTCTGAGGGAGAAGGCGTCATCACCCACGATGAATTGGGGCACATCTTGTGTGTTGTTGGGCAGGGGGTCTGGATCTGGGAAGCCCATGATGAGGTTGGCTTCTAGCCCCTCCTTGAGGTCACTGTCGTTGTATACCTGGGCATCTGAACATGAGCCGTTGCCTGAAGCATTGATGTACATGAACTTGTAGTCAGCATCAACCATAGCAAAGAGGACGATGCTGAAGAAGCCCTTGTAGTTGGAATAAGTGGAGCCCAACTTGGCTGGCGCTTTGCAGGCCATGTGCTTGCCATCTATGGCTCCAAAGGTGTGTGGGAAGTTCCACCTCTGATACCACTGCTCTGCAAATTTTTTCCATCTTTCTTCAGTGGAGGAGCACTGTAGGAGCTCTTCCAGGTATTCTTCGATGATGGCCTGCACCACTTCTCTGACCATAATGTTGATGGTATTGTGTGGCACCCTCCAGCCGTACTGCATGCTCCTGTAGGTGGTCCCTGAGGCCAGGTGGCGCAGAGTGAGTGCCACCTTGAGCCCAGTTTCCAGGCTCGGCAGGAAGTTGGTGTTTGCCTTGGTCAACCTGGGTGTCAGCCGCTGTACAACTTCATCAAACATGGCTGGAGGCATCCTCATGAAGTTCTGGAATGCATGATTGTCTTCGTTCCTGAGCTCCACCATCAGCTTGTTGTACAGTCCATACTCTGCTCTTCTCCCAATCCATCTTTGGACCCAGACGCTTCTTGGCTGCCTCCTTTTCTTCCCGTAGTAGAGTTCACAGGACCTGTAGATGGCTTCGCACTGTTGCAGAAGGATGGTGGCTGCCAAAAGGACTCTGTTACGATCCACGGTTGACATGACTGGATGCTGTGGAAGAGCAAGAGTCAGATGAAGGCTGCAGAGGTCTGCACAGCTGGGCTGCTGGGCTGAAAGTGAGATGCAGGTGAGTTGCTCCCCCTTTTTATAGGCAGTATAGGTGTCCCTTTGCATCTTCTAGGCATCCTCTAGGCATCCTCTAGACATCCTTGATATCCGAGATAGGTCTCCTCTGTGAACGTTTTTTCCATTTTTCATGCTTTGTTTCCGTGCTACATCTGCTAGGCATCCGTTCTGCATCTGTTCTGCTTCCTCCCTGCGTCCGAGCAGATGGGAGTTGTGCGGATGCGGAACGGATGCCTAGTGGATATAACGGATGCAGAACGGATGCAGAACGGATGCCTAGCAGATGCCTAGCAGATGCAGAACGGACAAATTGGATACATTTTCTGTGCAAAAGTTTTGAGCAGCTCAAAACTTTTTGAGCGGATGAAACGTCCATAAATGGATGCTGGACGGCTAGAGAGGAAGCAAAACGGAGGCAATGAGTACAGAATGTATACATCGCGTTAACCAACGGATGGCAAGCTTTTTTGTTCATTTTACATCCTCTTTGCATCCGTTGGTGCAGTGTGACAGGGGCTTAAAGTTTTTGTAAATTATTGTATGTTTTAGAAAAGAAGAATGCTATGTCAAATGCTACATTTTTCAATGAATTTATTCTTCTGGGATTTTCAGAATTCCATGAACTGGACCTGGGATTTTATATATTCCTCCTTCTGATGTACCTTCTGTCACTTCTAGGACATTCCTTAATCATCATAGTGGTTTTCATACAACCTAAGCTCCATACTCCAATGTATTTCTTTCTCCTCAACTTCGCCATGGCTGAGATTTCTTCCACAACATCAGAGATACCAAAGAGGTTGGTCAATAGCTTATCTGGCAAAAACACCATCTGCTTTGCATGTTGCATGGCCCAAGGTTTTGTGGTCTTCACAATGGGAGCTGTGGAGTTCATCACCCTCACGATCATGTCTTTTGACTGCTATGTGGCCATCTGCAAATCTTTGCATTATCAAACCATTATGACTAGTGGACTCTGTATTAAACTATCTTTGCTGTCATGGATTGGTGGGTTTGGACTTATATTTCCTCAGTTGATTGTGGTGTGGACGTACTCCTATTGTGGGCACAATCTCATTGATCATTTCTTTTTGACATTGGTCCAGTTTTACAGTTGGCTTGTGCTGATACAATAGTGATTGAGCTAATAGGATTCCTTTATGGTGCTGCTATCATGTGGGGTTCCTTTGGGTTCTCTCTGATTTCATATATGCACATTATAAACACCATATTTCAGATCCCTTCTGCCATCGGGAGGTTCAAAGCTTTTTTCACTTGTGCTTCCCATCTTATTGTTCTAACCATTTTCTGTACAGCAGATATGCTTATGTACTTGAAACCTTCAACGCATGGTGACAACCGACTCAATAAGGCAATCTCTCTTGTGTGCACCAGTTTCATACCCATATTAAGGCCCTGTAACACTGCCCAATGGATGCAAAACGTTAGTAAAAAGGACACAACTGATGAGAAAAATGTTCCATCCGTTGTTATCCACTCTCAAAAGGGGCAAAAATTTGCATAACCAGAGCGGATAACACGGAAAGGAATGGACGCGGGGAGGATGCAGAGCGGATGGAAAGCGGATGTGCAATGGAAGCCTAGCGGATAGAAGCGGATGGGAGCAGATGGCACATCCGCTAGGCTTCCGGGGGGACACAGCAAAGTGGACGCAGAACGGATACAGTGGATGCAGAGCAGATACACAGCGGATGAAACGGATGCACAGCGGAAGCCTAGCGGATGCACAGCGGAAGCCTAATGGATGCCGAGTGTTAATTGCACATGCAGGGAGGATGCATTGTGTAAGCCCCACGGATATAAAGGGAAGCAGCTCGGAAGCAGGTCACCATTCAGAGGAAATGCTTGCTGCTGGACAGATTGACTGCCTTGCCTGCCCTGCCTGCATGTCTGCCTGCAAGCCTTGCTGCAAGCCTTGCTGTCTGCCTGCCTGCCAGCCTCCCTGCCAGCCTGCCTTCCAACCTCCCTGAAAGCCAGTCTGCCTGCCAGCCTTGGTTCCTGCCTGCCTGCCAGCCTTGGTGCCTACCTGCCTGCCAGCCTTCCTGCCAGCCTTCCTGCCAGCCTTGGTGCCTGCCTGAATGCCAGCCTTCCTGCCAGCCTTGGTGCCAGCCTGCATGTCAGCCTTCCTGCCAGCCTTGGTGCCTGCCTTCCTGCCAGCCTTCCTGCAAGCCTTGGTGCCTGCCTGCCTGCCAGTCTTGGTGCCAGCCTGCCTGCCAGTCTTGGTGCCAGCCTTCCTGCCAGCCTTCCTTCCAGCCTCCCTGCAAGCCAGTCTGCCAGCCAGCCTTGGTTCCTGCCTGCCTGCCAGCCTTGCTGCCTACCAGCCTGCCAGCCTTCCTGCCAGCCTTCCTGCCAGCCTTGTTGCCTGCCTTCCTGCAATCCTTGGTGCCTGCCTGCCTGCAAGCCTTGGTGCCTGCCTGCCTGCCAATCTTGGTGCCAGCCTTCCTGCCACCCTTGGTGCATGCCTGCCTGCAAGCCTTGGTGCCAGCCTCCCTGCAAGCCTGCCTTCCAGCCTCCCTGCAAGCCAGTCTGCCGGCCAGCCTTGGTGCCTGCCTGCCTGCCAGCCTTCCTGCCAGCCTTCCTGCCAGCCTTGGTGCCTGCCTGCATGCCAGTATTGGTGCATGCCTGCCTGCAAGCCTTGGTGCCTGCCTTCCTGCCAGCATTGGTGCATGCCTGCCTGCGAGCCTTCATGCCTGCCTTCCTGCAAGCCTTGGTGCCTGCCTGCCTGCCAGCTTTGGTGCCTGCCTGCCTGCCAGACTTCCTGCCAGTCTTGATACTTGCCTGCCTGCCAGCCTTGGTGCCAGCCTCCCTGAAAGTCTTGGTGCCTGCCTGCCTTCAAGCCTTGGTGCCAGCCTTCCTGCCAGCCTTGGTGCCTGCCTGCCTGCCAGCCTTGGTGCCTGCCTGCCTGCAAGCCTTGGTGGATACCTGCCTGCCCGCCTTCCTGCCTTCCTTCCTGCCTTCCTGCCAGCCTTCCTGCCAGTCTTCCTGCCAGCCTTGGTTCCTGCCAACCTCCCTTCCAGCCAGCAACCCCACAACCATGGGGAAGAACAGAAAGCCTCAGCCATCTGCTGCCAGCCCTGGCAAGAGGGACAGGGTGACTATCCCGCCCCCTGGCCCTCACTCTGCTTCTGCTGGGGCTTCTGTAAGCACGGGCTTGCTCTTCTGGGGCTGGAGCTTCTGCTATTTCTGCTTCTGGAGGAGCTGATGATGATGCTTCTGGCGGTGGTGCTTCTGCTGGTGCTAACTCTGCTGATGCTGTACCCCAATGGCGCTTCAGACAAGCACTCCAGCACCAGCCACCTCCACAGCACCTGGACCCTTCACCCCGAGACTGAGCGACCAAGAGGAGTGCCAGAGAATGGCTGGCTGGCTATCTGTAGACTTTATTTGGACACTTGACTTGGGTTATTTTTCTTTTATAGCTTGTTGTGAATAAAGTCTATCTTTGATACACACTTGCCTCATTTCTTTTTTTAAATATAGTCTCGGTGGAAACTTTTAGAAATGGTTTAAACCTTTGCATGTTTGTGGGATGGGTAAGGATAGCAGTGGGGTGGGCAGGGATACCTTTGGGATGGGTAATAGCTGTGGGATAGATAAACCTCCATTGCAAGCATAGTGGGACTATGGTGGGACTATGGTGCCGCACCTATGGCCCTTCATTATCAATAACAATTTAATCATTGATCCACACATGTCAACATAAACACAACTCTTTATTAAATGCCCTGTTCATTGTAGGCCCACCCAACATACATGGCCCAATCTCATCCGTGTGATGAGACAGGCTGAAGGAAGCATCCATTAAACATCTATCATCCTGTCTTGCCACTCCACCGCTCCAGCTGGGGAGTTGAACCAGTGTTTCAGGAGGTTGCGCTGCTTCTTCCCTTGACGTGAAGCTCTGTTGGGGCCTTGCACATCCACAGTATCTATCAGGTTTCGCCCTTGCCTCCATTCCCCAGGCTCCATGTCCCCATTGCCTTGTTGGAGGTCCACGAGCCTCTTCCGCAAGACTGGCTAGCGGGTGCGCATGAGATTGTGCAGGATGCATCAAGCTTCCACGATGCTCCTCACAGTCCCTGGGTGATGCTGCATGGTGGTGAGAAGTACCTGGAACCTGTTGGCCAGGATGCCAAAGGCCTTCTCCACCACCCGCCTTGCCCTGGACAGCCTGTATTTGAAGATCCTCTCTTCACGGGTGAGGCATCTGGAGGTGTAGGGCTTCATGAGGTAGGTTCTGAGGGAGAAGGTGCCATCCCCCACAATGAAGTAGGGCACATCTTGTGTGTTGTTGGGCAGGGGTTCTGGATCTGGGAAGCCCATGATGAGGTTGCATTCCAACCCCTCCTTGAGGTGACTGGGCATCTGAAGATGAGCCGTTGCCTGAAGCATCGATCTACATGAACTTGTAGTCAGCATCGACCATGCCGAAGAGGATGATGCTGAAGAAGCCCTTGTAGTTGTGATAAGTGAATCCTGACTTGGCTGGAGCTTTGCAGGCCACGTGTTTGCCATCTATGGCTCCAACGGTGTGGGGGAAGTTCCACCTCTGATACCACTGCTCTGCAACTTTCTTCCATCCTTCTTCAGTGGCGGGGCACTGTAGGAGCTCCTCCATGTATTCTTCAATGATGGCTTGCACCACTTCTCTGACCACAATGGTGATGGTGTTGTGTGGCACCCTCCATCCGTACTGCATGCTCCTGTAGGTGGTCCCTGAGGCCAGGTGGCGCAGAGTGAGTTCCACCTTCAGCCCAGGGTCCAGGCTGGGCTGGAATTTGGTGCTCTGCTTGGTCAACCTGGGTGTCAGCCGCTGCACAACTTCATCAAACATGGCTGGAGACATCCTCATGAAGTTCTGGAAGGCACGAGTGTCTTCATTCCTGAGCTCCACCATCAGCTTGTTGTACAGTCCATACTCTGCTCTTCTCCCGATCCATTTTCAGACCCAGAAGCTTCTTGGCCGCCTCTTTTTCTTCCCGTAGTAGAGTTCAGAGAGCCTGTAGATGGCTTCACACTGTTGCAGAATGATGGTGGCTACCATAAGGACTTTGTTACCATCCATGGTGGACATGACTGGCAGCTGTGGAAGAGCAACAGGCAGATGAAGGCTGCAGAGGTTTGCACAGCTGGGCTGCTGGACTGAAAGTGAGATCCAGGTGAGTTGCTCCCCCTTTTTATAGGCAATATAGGTTTTCCCCTATGTGTCCTTTTGCATCCTCTTGCCATCCTCTAGACATACTTAATATCCGAGATAGGTCCCCTCTGCGGACGTTTTTTCCATTTTAAATGCTTTCTTTGCAAGCTGCATCTGCTTTCATCCGTTCTGCATCCGTTCTGCATCCGTTCCATGTCCGTTCCGCTTCCTCCCTGCGTCCATTTACCGCTGGAGAGGATTGAGTTGCGCGGATGCATAGCGGATGCCTAGTGGATATAGAGGATGTGTAACGGATGCACAACGGATGCCTAGCGGATGCCTAGCGGATGCAGAACGGACGAATTGGATACATTTTCCGTACAAAAGTTTTGAGCAGCTCAAAACCCTCTGAGCAGATGAAACGTCAATGGATGGATGCTGGATGGATAAAGAGGAAGCAAAATGTATGCAGTGAGTACAAAACGGAAGCATCGCGTTAACCAATGGATGGCAATTGTTTTTCTCCGTTTTACATCCTCTTTCCATCCATTGGTGCAGTGTGACAGGGGCTTTAAACCTTTTCATCTACACAATACAGAACAGTGAATTCAGAACTGCTTTGTGTAAAGCAGTAACCAAAAGGATGAGTTTCTAGCATGATGCATGATGCTAAATATCTTGGTGTTTCCTTTATCTCTGCTTCTGAAAGAGAACTATGGAGTCCTTAGAACTCTCTGATTGTGATTGCTTCTTGCAGACATTTCATTACTCAAATAGGGAACATAATCAGTGCTTCTTTCCCTGATGTTGTTACCTAATTGGGTAATAAAATGTTTACAAGAAAACAGCCAAAATCAGAGGAAACCTAGGACCTCACAGCTCAACCCTTAGCTACAAATATTCTCTTCTGTGGAAAGAGAAAATGTTTTATTATTATTATTATATACAAAAACAATAGTGTACACAGTAAACAAGATAACTATGACGGATTTCGTATCACAAATCAAACACTTCTCAAGCATTTAGGACTGTGTGATGTATTGCAGATTATGCGAGCAGATTCCAGTAAGGTGGCCTTCTGCAGTTGACCAATGGTGATTTTGTCAGCTCCAATTGTTTTTGAGTGCTTGCCTAGATCTTTAGGCACAGAACCCAGTGTGCTGAATACCACTGGAACCACCTGCACTGGTATATGCCAGAGTCTCTGCAGTTTGATTTTCAAGTCCTGATATCTGGTGATTTTTTTCAAGTTGTTTCTCGTCGATTTTGCTGTCACCAGTTATGGCAATGTCAGTGATCCACACTTTTTTCTTCTCCACAATCATGATATCTAGGATATTGTGTTCTAAAACTTTATCAGTCTGTATTCAGAAGTCCTCCGGTTATTATTGGTCAATTTCTTTTGTTTTACATATAAAATTTCCATATCCACAATGGCAGTGTACTGTCTGGGTACAATCTCTTTTAAATACAGGTAATAAAAACTTAATATATACAATAGTTGTAACCATTATTCTCAAAATCTATTCACCGTGATCTTCACTTGTCCTTGCTAAACATTTTATGTTGTTTATGTTATAGTCTGTTCAATTTTGTGTATAATTAGTTAATAATATCAAACCTTATAAACATCACATTTATAATCATTATCCTCCAAGTCTATTATATTTACTTATCCTAATTATTCAATATTCATTATTTAATTACACACTTACTTCATTTTTATTTACATATCCTCCTTGATTTTGAATTTCGAACTTCTATTTTCTAACCATTGATAGAATAATTTCCAAGTTAAAAAATATTCTGTCTCCTCCTTATCCTTAATCTTCAATATTAATTTATCCATTTCAGCACATTCTGCTGGAATATTTTTCAATAGTTGCACATCCATCTGAGAAACTCCAAAATAGCATATGAAACTATGAATATTTAAAGGCTAGGTAACACTGGCCGACAGATGCAAAACATATGTAAAAAGGACACAGCGGATGAGCAAATTTTCCATCCATTGTTATCCACTCTCAAAAGTGCCCCAAATTTGCATAAACAGAGCGGACAACAATGGAAAGGAACGGACATGGGGAGGATGTAGCGGGGATGTAAAGCGGATGTTCGTAGGAAGCCTAGCGGATGGAAGTGGATGGAAGCAGATGACACATCCGCAGGGCTTCCGGGGGAGAACAGCAAAGCGGATGCGTAGCGGAAGGTGCGGATGCATAGCATATGCAAAGCGTTCACTCTGCATGCGGGGAGGATGAATTGTGTAAACTCCACGGATATAAAAGGAGGCAGCTCACAAGCATTCAGCATTCAGAGGAAAGACCTACTGCCAGAGACATCTTGAGATAACACCATGGGGAAGAAGAGGAAGCCTGTGCCTACTCCTGCCAGGCCGAGCAAGAAAGACAGAACCACCATCCCACCTCCTGGCACTGACTCTGAAGCTGCTGCTGGTGCTGCTGCTGGTGCTCCTGGTGCTCCGAGTGTTGCTGGTGCTTCTCCTGCTGGTGTTGCTGGTGCTGCTGGTGTTTCTCCTGCTGCTGCTGCTGCTGGTTCTTCTGCTGGTGCTG
>BLBF01000101.1:776752-811170 GCA_015471245.1 Laticauda colubrina
TTCTTCTTCTTCTTCTTCTTCTTCTTCTTCTTCTTCTTCTTCTTCTTTCCTCCTCCTCCTCCCCCTCCTCCCACTTGTCCAAAACAAATTTCTATCTTTCTCTTCTTCTAAGAAGTCGTCAAACCTAGTATCAGCTGTTAGCTTCTAATTATGTTTGGAGTAGCCCTCACAATTCATGGATGTAGGATATAGAAATCAATGATTCCATGAATAGTTAATATAAATGTAGTTTTGTTTTCAGCTTTTATCAATAATATATTGGGATTCATGCTACCATTTTAAGATACAGGTGGTCCTCAGTTTACAACTATTCATTTAGCAACTATCCAAAGTTACAACAGCAATTAAATATAAGTAATGTATAAGAAGGTGAATTGTGCTCACAGTCTGACTTCAAGAGAATAAATTTCTTCAAAAATGAGGAATTCTGAGTAAATTCCACTTTTCTATCTGCTTTTGACTAGGATGTGTCAAGACAGACTGAACAGTTCCCATCATTTTGCACAGATCACTGCCTTCCGTGCAATTTAATTTAGTGTCTGAATTCGACTTCACCTTCTGCAACAGCTCAAACTCAATTTATGGCCTTCAGATACAAGAACATTTTTCAAACAGTGACCATAGTTTGGTTGACTTTTGTCTCAATTTACGCCCTCACAAAGAAGATCATAATGATGGATCTCCAAAATACAATTTCAAAAAAGCCAATTGATATTATAGATGCCAACCTATCATCTCTTGATTGGCATATTTTGTTCTCTAACTGTAAAACTACAGAAGACTATTATAATGTATTCTTACTTGAGCTTGAAAGAATAATTAAACTATATGTATCATTAGTAACCCCTAAAAAAACAAATTGCCCATAATAATAAGGAAACTTCAGTAAAAAAACACTATGGTGTAAAGACAAAACTAGCTATGTAGCAAACTTCAAAAACTAATACAACAACTTATGCCAACAGATAAAGGCAGAATGCACAAATTATTACTGCAAACAGGAGAAAAACCTCCTATGTACAAAATCTACCCGCACCTTCTACAATTTTGTAAACACCAAACTTAAAGACTCTAGAACCATCCCACCTTAAAAAGACCAAATGGGAAAGAATGCAGTGATGAAGCCGTTAAGGCCAACCTCTTCAACACATTCTTCAGTTCAGTCTTTGGAAACAGCAATGGCTCATGCCCCACATTTCCTAGTCGTACCAGAACTAAATGCAATGATCTATTACATATTGACTTTAAAGAAGATAATGTAGAAAAGGCACTATGAAACCAAAGCCATCCCTACCTATTGGCCCCTATAGATTATGTGCATATTTCTTAAAAAAAGCTCTCCTCTGCCACAGCAAAACCCCTAAGCATTATATATGAGATATCATTCAGAACCAGTTTTTTACTGAACCTATCGTCCTTAGCTATGGTCATCCCTATCTTCAAAAAAGATGACCCCCAGTTGAAAACTACAATCAAATCTAATTGTGTTGTGTCATGTGCAAAGTCATGGAATCTATCATAAACCAATTCATCACCTTCCACTTAGAGTCAAACAACCTACTCTCCCAAAAACAACTTGGTTTCAGGAAAAAAATTATCCTGCAAGCTCCAACTCCTACAGTGCAAAAACATGGATTACTCTACTTGACCAGGGTAAAGCAATGGACACAATTTACATAGACTTTTGCAAAGCCTTTGATTCAGTGGTACGTGACAAACTATTTTTAAAACTTCCGGATCCCTTCATAAATGGATAACTGCATTCCTGTCAAGCAGGCAACAAATAGTAAAAATAGGAGCATTATATCAGACCTTGCTCCAGTTAATAGCGATGTCCCCCAAGGCAGTGTTCTAGGACCCACACTCTTTATACTCTATATAAATGACCTTTGCAATCACCTTATAAGCAACTGTGTCCTCTTCGCAGATGATCTAAAATTATTCAACACCACCGAAAATGCTACTGTTCTTCAAAGTGACCATGATTATATGTCTGAATGGTCAAACAATTGGCAACTCCAAATCCCAATGCAGTCTTTTATCTTGCCAAGAGACCAATATGCCCTTCGGTGTCAACCAACTAAAATTGATGTTGTACTTAGTAAACTTTGATGTCAATAACTTTTAGGGTCTTCTCAATTCTCTTATTCTTCTTGGTACTTGCCTGAGAACTACTAGTTGTTTCCCTCTATGTTCTAATGGTTCATCCCTTGTCCTATGCAGTACTTTATCCCAGACTGACTTCTTCATGAATCTAAAATGTATTTCCTTTTGGAGGTTATGTCTCCTTGCATAGTTCATACGCACTCTATAAATTTCATCTATCTCCATCAACATCTCCTCTTTCTCTGTTCTGAGTGCTTTTGCTATTAATTCTGTCATTGTATCCAGTAGATCATCTCCTTTCTCTTCTTTTACATTCTGACAGTGTAGATAGTGTGCTGCTTTCTTGGCTTCTAGAAAGATCACTGTTGTTTCTAATTCGTTGTTTGCCTGTATTAATTTCTCACTTATTACATCTATTCTCTTTTCTTCTTTCTCCATTCTTCCATTTCTTGTACTTTTTATTTGTTTTTCATTATTTATTGCTGGGAGGTTTCAAATTTTTCATCTATAATCTGCATCTTTTCTTTTAGTTCTCCTATATCATTTCTTACCTCTCCTATCTCCTTCTTCATTTCTTCATGGTTCCTTGCCTCTTGCATTGATTGCAGAATGGCTTGCAGATCTTTAAATGAGTTTGACTGTTTCTTGAAGCTCCCACAACTTCCAAAGGCAAGCTGTTCCATTGGTTGATTATTCTCACTGAGAAAATTTCTCCTTATTTCCAGGTGAAATCTCTCCTTGTTCAATTTCCATCCATTATTCCTTGTCTGGCCTTCTGGTGCTTTGGAAAATAACTTGATCCCCTCCTCTCTGTGGTAGCCCCTCAAATATTAGAACACTGCTATCATGTCTCTCCTGGTCCTTCTCTTCATTACACGAGCTATGTCCAGTTCCTGTAACCATTCTTCATATATTTTAGTCTCCAGTCCCCTAATCATCCTGATTGCCTTTTTCTGTCCTTTTTTCTCAAGTCTCAACATCTTTTTTATAGTGTGGTGACCAAAACTTAATGCAGTACTCTAGGTGTGGTCTTACTAAGGCTTTATAGAGTGGTCTTAATACCTCACTTGATCTTGATTATATCCCTCTGTTAATGCAACTTAGGATTCTGCTGGCTTTTTTTAGGTGCCATTACACACTTGTGCTTCATATTTAACTGGTTGTCCACTAATACTCCAAGATCCCTTTCACAGTTACTGCTATTAAGCCTGGTTTCACCCAGTCTATATATGTATTTTTGGTTTTCCTTGCCTAACTATAAAACTTTACTTTTCTCTACATTGAATTTCATTTTGTTAGATCTACCTCTATAGGTGGAAGCAGAACACAGAACTTGCAGAGATATTTATAGGTGGAAGTAATACAGAGAAAAAGACAGGATTGTGTATGTGTGTTTGTGTGTGAAAGAATGTATGTAAGGACAGAAAAAGAAATGATACAGATTATGACAGACATAGACATGATTCTTCTCAATATTAATTAGCTTTCTTAAATTGGCATGGATAGATCCATGTAATCCTTGGAGGCTTTCCAAGAAGTCCTTGAGGTATGTCCAAGAAAGTCAGAAGAAAAATAAAAGCTTACCTAAACTCAATGAACAAAATCTTTCTCCCTATTAGACTTATTGAATATTATTCCAGAATCAGTGTGGTTGCTAAGAAGGTATGTTGTTTGGTTTTGTTGTGAAATTTTTTTGGCACTGAACCTGGATGATATTTTTAATGCTGGATTAGTGAAAAAGATGATATTTATGTTCAGGTATTTTTTTGGGGGGGGGATTTCTTCTATATATTTGAGGCTGGAATAATGTTCTTATTTTTGTCTCTTGCCAATAATGTATTCTATGTGAAAATAGTTTATTTTTAATGCAGAAGCATTTTGATGTTTTTGAGTTGCTCATGGTTATATTATGGCATGGAATTGTTAGAATGTTAATAAAAATCTGATTAAATAGGGGTTTAGTCTTAAGCTCTTTATCCATGTCTTTATGTTCTCCCACTCAGTTAAATCATTAATGGACTTGAGTTTGAGAAAGTGAATGTAGCTGTTTTCAACAAGCTGGTTTGGAGTTATAAACATGTGGTCCACAGATTGTCTTCTCTATGTTCAGAAGATAGATTTTTCATCATACAGGGTGGAAGGGCTATACCTAAAAGGGAAAGAATGAGCCATCATGTACCAGTGGTTTGTTGGTGGCTACCTACATTTGCTTCATGAAGAAGAGGGGATACCCATCTCAGTTTTGTTGGACATCAAGCCACAACAAGCAGCAATTATTTTGAGAATTTGAGTAGACCATTTACCAGAGATTATAGGAGATAAATCCAAAACCTTTTTTATATATGTATCTGAGGCATCTCTTCTTCTTTGTATAACCCTTCCTTCAAAGTCTCTTCTGTACTGCAAATCTTCCCTACACCTAATGTTTACAAGCCTCTGTTATAAACTTTTAAGCATTAAACTGAATAATGTTCAACTTAAATGACATACTCAAATAGAGACACATCTAAATACTAAACAAATGTGTATTTGTTTACTGTGGATGAAGGACACATTAATTTAGTTCTTATGAAACCTGCCAATGCTTTCCATCAATTGTTCCTTATCAATAGCCTATAAAGTTTCCTTTATCACTATCTGTACAATTTAGACAAAATCATTTTCATAGGATTTAGAGAAAAATTGAATGGTAATAGGTCCTTATGAAAACATGAGCTGGGTGTTTGTTTGTTTGTTTTCCTTCTCTCTAGTTTTCAAATTCAGTTCATTCTCTCTAGTTCTCAAATTCAGAGAGTATATGCTGCCTCAGAGTGATAAATATTATCAAAAGCCAGCCAGTTAATGAAATCTGTATGAGTTGGGACAGGGAGAGGACACTTGTCTTAAACAGAACTACTGCTGAAAGTTATGCAAAGTAATTCAGTCCAACCATTCGATATAAATCTCTGTAAATTCTGCTTCAATCCCTCACGACTACTTTCTTCAGTTTTACAAAGGAATTATTATTACTGTCATTTGCCCTCTATAACTGTCTGATTTGGCATTGCAACAAAACAAGATAGACACAGACTTCAACAGATAGTTAGAACTGCAGAAAAAAAAAACAATTGCAATCTATCTGCCTTCCATTGAGGAGCTGTATATTGCACAAAGCAAAAAGAGGGATAACTTTATCTGAAAATATATACAGACTCCTCACCTCCTGGACATAAACAGTTTCAACTTCTTCCCTCAAGATGATGCAATAAATGTCATCAACCACAGACACAAGAACATTTTTTTCTCCCATGCCATCATTCTGCTAAACAACTAATTCTCACAACACTGAGAAACTACCTAGTAGGCCTGTATTACTATTATTCTTTTCATCTTTTCTATTACCTATTTCCTTATCTTCTTATGACTATAACTTTGTTGTTTGTATCTTATGATTTATATTATTTATTTTATTTAGTAACCTAGTATGATTTATGTTGATTCCTTATTTACTATCCTATCACTAAGTGTTGTGTCTTATGACTTATGAAAAATGTATTTCATGAAGATTATGATAATGCTTTATCACTTGTTGCTTGTATGTACAGTAGGAGGTTATGCCATGGAGACAAATTCCTTGTGTGTCCAATCACACTTGTCCAATAAATATTTCTCTTCTCTATTCTACTCTATTTTATTTTCCCCCCAAGTTTTATTTATTTTATTAATATGATATATAAAATTTATTGTTTTAGAACAAGATGTCAAATGCTACATTTATTACTGAATTTGTTCTTCTGGGATTTTCTAAAATATATGAAATGGACCTGGGATTTTATACTCTCCAATTTTGATGTACCTTCTGTCACTTCTAGGACTTTTCTTAATCATCATAGTGGTTTCCATGGAATCTAAGCTCCATACTCCAATGTATTTCTTCCTCCACAACTTTTCCATGGCTGAGATTACTTCCACAACATCAGAGATACCAAAGATGTAAAGGCTAGGTCACAGACTGGCCGACGGATGCAAAACATATGCAGAAAGGACACAGCGGATGAGCAAAATTTCAGGGGTGGCTCCATCCGTTGTTATCCACCCTCAAAAGTGCCCCAAATTTGCATAAACAGAATGGACAACAATGGAAAGGAACGGACATGGGAAGGATGTAGCGGGGATGTAAAGCGGATGTTCGCAGGAAGCCTAGCAGATGGAAGCATATGGAAGCGGATGACACATCCACAAGGCTCCTGGGGGAGAATAGTGAAGCAGACGTGTAGTGGAAGGAGCGGATGTGTAGCAGATGCGTTGCGGATGACACGGATGCCTATAGGATGCATATTGGATGCATAGCGGGTGCGTAGCAGATGCAAAGCGTTCACTCCGCAAGCGGGGAGGATGAATTGTGCAAGCTCCGCGGATATAAAAGGAGGCAGCTCGCAAGCAGTCAGCATTCAGAGTAAAGACCTGCTGCCAGAGACATCTTGAGAGAACACCATGGGAAAGAAGAGGAAGCCTGTGCCTACTCCTGCCAGTCCTGGCAAGAAAGACAGAACCACCATCCCACCCCCTGACGCTGACTCTGAAGCTGCTGGTGCTGCTTGTGGTGTTGCTGCTGCTGCTGTTTCTCCTGCTGGTGTTGCTGGTGCTCCTCCTGCTGGTGCTGCTGGTTATTCTGCTGCTGCTTCTCCTACTGCTGCTTCTCCTGCTGTTGGTGCTTCTCCTGCTGCTGCTGCTGTGATGGACCAGCCCCAAGGCCCTCAAAGCCCTGCTGCTGAAGCCCCTGAAGCCCCTGCCAGAGGGAGAAAGAGGCAAGGCAAGGAGAAGGGAGAGAGGAAACAGTACTCCATTTCCGAAGACCATGAGGAGGAGGTGCTGGAATGGCTGAGGGAGAATGAGTACCTGTGGAGGAAGGGCCACAGGCTCTATCGCGACACCAAGAGGAAGCAGGCAGCATGGAGAGAGAAGGCAGAGAGCCTGGGCTACACTTCAGATGTACTCTTTGGATGGTGGAAGCACATGCACACCTGGTATGGCAAGCTGCACCTGAAGAAATCCTGGAAGGCCGCTGTCAAACTCACTGACCGGGATACCTATGTCATGGCCAGGTGCAGCTTCTTGGATGGTGAAATCCGCCATCAACGAGCATGCCCTCTGTCAACCCCCTCCCTCAGACAGCCCACAGAGAGCTACTCCTCTTCCAGCCAGGAGACAGCTACCTTGTCCAGGCAGGTGTCTTTGGAGGGTCCCATGACAGAGACCCCCCTGACAGCTGCACTCCCCGTGCCGGAGAACGTGGAGGATCCCCTGTCTCAGATGGAGCAAGAAAAAGCAGCCACCAGAGACCAACCCACACCCACACCCAGCTCCACCTCCACAGAAAGCAGTCAGAGAGGCAGACCGGAGGGACAGAGCCACACTGTCCTCTTGGAGATCAGGGACACAATCAAAGCCAGCACAGATCTCCGCTCCCAGCTGGTCCACTTTGGCATACCATCCACAAGCCCTTCATCAAGTACATGAGCCAGACTCTCATGGACATGCCCGAGGCCCAGTACCAGGTGATGAAGGAGAGGATGACAGCTCTTCTGCACCACCCTCCAGGCCCAGCTGAACCTGCTCCTACCTACTCCAGGTCTGCTCCTCCACCCCAGGCGATGTCACAGCCCTTCCAAGGATTTCAAAAGCCCCTCACCTACCAAGCCGACCACTTCCAGGCAGCCCTTCCCAGTCCAGGCCAAAGTTCATTGGATGCCACAGATGCCACAGACGCCTCAGCTGACTCAGCTGCAGACCAGACAGCTCCACTACACTCCTCCTTCCTCCACCCCACAGCCAAGCTCTTCCTCAGAACATCTGTCATCAATCTTGGGCCTCACATCCCAGGTCCTTGAGGAAGGGCCACTCAACCTCATGGGACTGAGTCAGCTCTCTGAGAGCTTCCTGCACACACTATTTCCTGTTGTACTCTCGGGGCCAGGCACCCCTATGATGCCGCAGACCAGCACTCCAGCCACAGCCACCTCCACAGTCCCTGGCCCCTTTACATCTGAGACCATGGGCATGCCTCAGAGTGACTGAGAAGATGCCAAAGACTGAGTTGTTACCTCTTCACTTTATCTTTGCTTAAGACACTTTAATTGGATCATTTTGCTTTTGAATAAAGTCATACAGTTTGTTATTAATAAAGGTTATCTTTGCTTCCAACACTTGGTTCATTTTTTAACTTAATAAAGTGTTGGGGAAAACTTTGAAAAAAGGGTTAAGCCTTTGCATGCTTGTGGGATTGGTAAGGATAGCTGTGCGATGGATAGCTGTGGGATGGGTAAGGATAGCAGTGGGATGGATAGCTGTGGGATGGATAAGGATAGCTGTGGGATAGATAAACCTCCAGTGCAAGCATAGTGGGACTGTATGGTCCACCCTCCCAGCTGCCACACATATGGCCCTTTATTATCAATAGCAATTTAATCATTCATCAACACATTTCAACATAAACAAAACTCTTTATTAATGCCCTGTTCATTGTAGGGCCACTCAACATACATGGCACAATCTCATCAGTGTGATGAGAAAGGCTCAAGGAAGCATCCATTAAGCATCTACCATCCTGTCTTGCCACTCCACTGCTCCAGCTGGGGAGTTACACCAGTGTTTCAGGAGGTTGCACTGCTTCTTCCCTTCACGTGAAGCTCTGTTGGGGCCTGCACATCCACAGTGTCTATCAGGTTTAGTCCTTGCCTCCATTCCCCAGGCTCCATGTCCCCATTGCCTTGTTGGAGGTCCACAAGCCTGTTCTGTAACACTGGGTAGCGGGTGCGCATGAGATTGTGCAGGATGCAGCAAGCTTCCACGATGTTCCTCACGGTCTGTGGGCGATGCTGCATGGTGGTGAGAAGTACCTGGAACCTGTTGGCCAGGATGCCAAAGGTGTTCTCCACCACCCGCCTTGCCCTGGACAGCCTGCAGTTGAAGATCCTCTCTTCACGGGTGAGGTATCTTGAAGTGTAGGGCTTCATGAGGTAGGTTCTGAGGGAGAAGGTGTCATCACCCGCGATGATGTAGGGCACATCTTGTGTGTCGTTGGGTAGGGGGTCTGGTTCAGGGAAACCCATAATGAGGTTGCATTCCAGCCCATCCTTGAGGTCACTGGCATTGTATATCTGGGCATCTGAAGCTGATCCGCTGCCTGAAGCATCGTTGTACATGAACTTGTAGTCAGCATCAACCATGGCAAAGAGGATGATGCTGAAGAAGCCCTTGTAGTTGAAATAATTGGACCCTGAGTTAGGTGGAGCTTTGCAGGCCACATGCTTCCCATCTATGGCTCCAACAGTGTGGGGAAGATTCCACCTCTGATACCACTGCTCTGCAACTTTCCTCCAGCCTTCTTCAGTGGTGGCACCACTTCTCTGACCACAATGCTGATGGTGTTGTGTGGCACCCTCCAGTCATACTGCATGCTTCTGTATGTGGTTCCAGAGGCCAGGTGGCGCAGAGTCAGTGCCACCTTCAGTCCAGGGTCCAGGCTGGGATGGAAGTTGGTGCTTGGCTTGGTCAACCTGGGTCTCAGACACTCCACAACTTCATCAAATATGGCTGGTGGTATCCTCATGAAGTGCTGGAATGCACGAGGGTCTTCATTCCTCAGCTCTACCATCAGCTTGTCATAGAGTCCAAACTCCCCTCTTCTCCCGATCTATGTTTGGACCCAGACAGCTCTTGGACGTCTCCTTCTCCTTGCGTAGAAAAGGTGAAACAGTCTGAAGAGGGCTTAGTTCTGGTGTTGAATGATGGTGGTTACCAAAAGGCTTGTGCAATGATCCATGGTGGACATCAATGGATGATGTGGAAGAGCAAGAGCAAGGTTGAAGAGGTCTGCACACCAGGGCTGCTGGACTGGTAGTGAGATTCAGGTGATTTCCTCCCCCTTTTTATAGGAAATGTCGGTTTTCCACTAGGTGTCCTTCCACATACTCTTAGCATCCTCCAGACATCCTAAATATCCGAGATACGTCCCATATACGAATGGTTTGTCTGTTGTAATGCTTTATATCCAGGCTGCATCCACTTTCATCCTTTCTATGTCCATGCTAGGAACGCTGTGTCGACGTTCCACGTACTTTTCCCTTCCTCCCTCTTTCCGCTTTCCGCTGGAGTGGATGTAAGTTGCACGGATGCCCAGAGGATGCCGAGAGGATACATCAGACGTGTAACTGTTGACAACGGATGTAGAACATTTGTTGGCCATATATATCACGGATGTAGATCGTACGTGGCGGAAAGTTCATCCGCTCAAAAAGTTTTGTTTAGCTCAAAACTTTTTGATCAGATGAAATAGCAGTAGATGGATGTTTCACGAATAAAGCGTATGAAAGAGTACAGTGAGTGTGTAGTGAGTACACAACGGATGCATCGCATTTTCCAATGGATGGCAAGCTTTTTTGTCCATTTTACATCCTCTTTGCATCCATTGTTGCAGTGTGACATGGGCTTTAGTCAATAGCTTCTCTGTCAAAAACTCCATCTACTTTGAGTGTTGCATAGCCCAAGGTTTCATGGTCTTCACAATGGGAGCTGTGGAGTTCATTACCCTCACAGTCATGTCTATTGACTGTTATATTGCCATCTGCAAACCTTTGCATTATCAAACCATTATGACTAGCGGACTTTGTATCAACCTGTCTTTGATGGCATGGATTGGTGTGTTTGGGCTCATATTTCCTCAGTCAGTTGTGACATGGACATTATCCCATTGTGGGCTCAATCTCATTGATCATTTCTTTTGTGATGTTGGACCAGTTTTGCAGTTGCCTTGTGCTGACATAACTATTATTGAATTTGTAGGACTCAAAAAATGAGCCACTATCTTATGGGGTTCTTTTGGATTTTCCCTGATTTCATATGTCTTCATTATATTTACTCTAACTCAGATCCCTTCTGCCACTGGGTGCTCCAAAGCCTTTTTCACCTGTGCCTCCCATCTTATTGTTGTAACTGTTTTTTATACATTGCTGATGATTATGTACTTGAAGCCTTCAACTCATGGATACAGCCAACTTAACAAAATATTGTCTCTTTTCCATACGAGTTTCATACCCATGTTAAACCCTTTCATTTACACAATCCAGAACAGTTACTTCAACAGTTACTCTTTGGAAAGCAACAACAAAAATGAAGAGATGCTAATGGTGCAAGACACTTTACATGTCTTGCATTTCCTCTATTTCTTGTCCTAAGCATAACTCCCTTCTTATTCTGACCTAGGCTTCCTTAGAAAGCATAAAACACAATCTTAATCCTGGTAAAACCTCTTTTATTTCCACAGTTTCAAGTTACATCCATTCACGGCAGGCCAGGCTTAACAACAGTCATTCAGGGAAGTGTTTATAAACACCCATCTTATCACACTTGGAATGTGACCAGAGAACTAATTGCCAGATGCAGGGCAAGGCCAAACTTGACACAGAACTTTTCAAACAGAACTTTTCAAAACTTGAACTGACCAGATGAATTAATTGCTTCCTGCAAAAGTTCACATCCTGCTCACTCCTCTTTTATGTCCTATGGGAGGGGCCAATCATCTCTGAGATGTGGCCTTACTCCTGAGTCGACCCTGCTTTCTTAATTGTTCTTGTCTTCTTCTAGCTCTCACCATGCGCAGGCTGGGAACCAGTTCTATAAGCTCCCCCACATTACTGCTGTCTGAACCCAAAGGCAGCTGCTTAGTGCCAGCCTGTCCTGGTCCCATCTCTGCCTCTGATGCAGAGTCCTCTTCTGTGTCTTCCTCAGCCTCCAGATCTGGCCCAGATTGTCCCCAACCTCCTCACTACTGTCCGACTATGCTGCCAACTCCATCAGCTGCCAGTGGGCCACATCACTTTTTTTGTCCTCTGTCTCCTGTAATATAGTGGTGTGTCATCTATTTGAACTAAAACTGATGATGTTACTAGTTTGGGCAATGAAATGTTTGCAAGAAAACAAGCAAGCTCAGAGAGCACCAAGGTGTCAATGTATATGGATGTATGAATGTTCCATGATACTGGGTTATAGCAAACATAAATATCCTGGTTATGATAATGAGTTGCTTCATAGATGCATGCTTGCAGATATTTGTGGTTCTTTATGTGTATCTTTCTAAACTTTTTCTGCATTTCAGTTTCTCATCTTGGATTTACAATGGGAGAAAAA
Organism: Laticauda colubrina; assembly: GCA_015471245.1. Lineage (NCBI taxonomy): Eukaryota > Metazoa > Chordata > Lepidosauria > Squamata > Elapidae > Laticauda > Laticauda colubrina. The sequence continues at coordinate 789,026 of BLBF01000101.1, forward strand.
GATATTAATCTTTTATGAAGGGAATGAAGATGTCAGCATTCCAACTAACCAACTCTAAACCAAACATTTCTCAAAGTTCCATTTTATTAGAGCTGTCATAGTGGCACATCTGGGAAAACCTGAATTTGAGAGTTCTGGGTTTTCCCTTTCCAAAAGAAAATCAAAAATCCAACCCCTGCATCCATCAATCCATCATATGGTCCAATCAAATGTTGTCCCAACTGGAGACATCCCTCCAGTCACTTCCCTGAAGGTGCAGAACAACAAGTTCTTGACTCTCTGAGAAATAATGTTGTTGGGTCTAATGTTTTACCTCACTGTGAAATCCCTCCTCCCAAATTCCCAGGCACTGAATGTGGAAGCCTCGAAGCTTTCAAGTTAAAAAAAATGGCTTCCAAGGCTGACAATAGAACTGGGAACTGTACATTCCATAACTAATTCACAATCTCTAGTTCTCCAAAATTCTATCCCTAAAAATGTTACCTTGTTGGATAATGAAACATCTTCCAGATAACATCCAAATCCAAACCCAAACAGTATCAATGACTATGCAGTTCAATATATTCAGATAACAGATAATCAGATTTGGTTGGGACCTTGTAGGTCACCTAGTCAAACCCCTCACCCAAGAAAAAGACCCTACACTATTTCTGACAAATGGCAGTCCAAATCTCTTTTTAAAAGCTTCGAGTGAGAAGCTCCCACAACTTCCGAAGGCAACTTTTCTTTCATTGGTTGATTATTCTCACTGTCACAAAATTTCTCCTTATTTTTAGGTTAATCTCTCCTTAATCAGTTTCCATCTATTATTCCTTGTCTGGCCTACAGGCACTTTAGAAAATATCTTGACTCCTTCCTCTCTGTGGCAGCTCCTCAAATATTGGAAGACTGCTATCATGTCTCATCTGGTCCTTCTCTTCTGTAGACTAGCCAGTTCCTGCAACCATTCTTCTTATGTTTTAGTCTCCAGTCTCCTAATCATCCTGGTTGCTGTTCTCTGCACTTTTTCTGTTTTCTTCTATTGGTACCATTTGATATTCATCCCATTGCAACTTTCAGGAAGCAATAAACTCAATGAGAGATCACATGATCAAACCAAAGAGGAATCAAGCTTTGGCCTTCCTGCCCATCACAATAAAGCACTCAAAGCAATTCTCATCTGTTTCTTATCTGTATCATGGAAGCTCCAAAAACAATTTTTGACTTGGTAGGATATAAGGAAGTCAGCCATTGAGTTTTCAACTCAGCATGGCTGATGAAGCAAGTGTGTGACAAAAATATCAGCTTCTTTGTGTACCCAGAAGTGAAAAGAAGGAAATCTAGAGAGCATTTGGCTGACTCCAACTCTCTTCAAAGGAGGAACTGAAAGTAACCATGGAAAGAGGGGAGGAAAACCCATCAAAAAGATATGTTGGGCCTCCTACAAGATATTGTACAGGAACACTTCCAAATTCAGTCATTGTGTTTCTTGCACAGTAGTAGGTGGCAGTATCTTCTACTTTTAGAGCATCTATCCTTAGCTGTGCTGTCGAACCATGGGTGGAAGGGGTAACACGGCCCTTAAATTCATTGGCAGTGTATGTGGTATATCCAGTCCTGAAGGATGTGATAAAGACAAACTTTTTGCCATTAGATTGACGAATCCAGCTCAGATGGTGATTATTGATATCATATCCTGATACTGTGCAAGTCAGAGTAATGGATCTCCCTGAAAGTGCCAGTGCTTCAGGAGGCTGGGTCAAAGTAATAGTGGCAGAAACACCTATTTAAAAAGAACAAGATAAAGACATTAAAAGATTACAAATGCAGAAAGATAACAATAATCCATCATTTTTTTTCTGAATTCATATTCTGTCCATATATTCCATCTCACCCAAGATTCAATACAATATGAAAAATCTCTTTTCCAGATGTGGGGATTTCAAACCCCAGAAATCACCAGTAAGTAAGGATATTCCTGAGAATTCTGGAAGTTGAAGTCTGTACAGTTAAAAGTTGCCAAGGTTGGACAACACTATTAATAATAATTTTCTGGGTTAAATTACTTGCCAGCAGATCTATGTGGGGAAGATATTTAAATCATGGAAAAAGAAGAAGTGGGAACAGGAAGCCTTAGATTTGGGGAGAGAAAAATTGGTGACTTTTTTTTTTATTTATGAAGAATTACACATTGGAGATAAGACCTTTGCTGTATTTTTAAATTTAGTTCCAATTTTTATTTCATTACAAAGGAATCATACTATTTATTGGGAAATATATTAAACTGACAAAATGAAACATGGTTACTCACCAGCCATTAAGAGCAAAATAACAAGGCTAATATAACTGAAGTACTTCATAATGTCATGTGGACCTTTCCTTTGAATGTGAGGACTTAATGTCATCTATTTGAACAATTGGAAAGTTTGACAGCTAATTCTTATATAATCCATGAAATGAAAATTAGTTTGCATTTCAGAAATGTTCTTCCTCTTCTCATTTGAATTTTATATCTGTCTCTCTACTTCTACGGCAATTTTTTCTCATAATAGTGCAGAAACAAGAACTTCATGATGTTAATTGCTGGTTATTATTTCTTTCTACTACTTATTATATTCCATACTCTACCGAGTTCTCATCTGGTTTAGCCTTCCAACTTTATACTTAAATGTGAATATATGTAAATTAAATATAAACTTATTTAAGAAGAAAGAATAAAATACATGTTTATTTATTTAATTATTTAGTCAAGCAATTATTAGATAACAGGTATAAGTATGGACATGGTTATGAATACATGAAATGGATATGAATAAGAAAAAAAGAAACAATAGGATAGGGATGGTAGGCATATTGGTGCGCTTATGCATGCCCTCTACAGACCTCTTAGGAAAGGGGTGAGGTCAATAGTAGACAGTCTAAGGTTAAAATTTTGGGGGTTGGGGGAAGAAACCACAAAGTCAGGTAGAGTATTCCGGACATTAACTACTCTGTTGCTGAAGTCGTATTTCCTACAATCAAGTTTGGTTCAGTTTACCTTGAGTTTGTATCTGTCAGCCTTCAAGATCTTCTACTATTGCTTTGCATCTTTCGGTTGTCATAAGAAATGGGGGGGGGGGAAGGGGAGGAAGGGATAGGTCTGGGAAGTGAGCTGGAAGTGTTACATTCTTCTGTTGTGTAAATGGGGGAGGGAAGCATACAATAGAGTTAGGTTTCTATTTCTCGCTTAGCTTTCTTTTCTCTGTGCAACTGCAACCCGTTATCAAAATATGCCAAGGTCAACAGAAAGAGGCCTCATCATCACCTGAAGATGCCCACATGATCATATTCACAACTTCTAATTGGAAGTGTCATATGAACTATTGGGGGTGGGAACATTTCCATCACTTTGTATATGTGAATTGCGTGCCTAATTTCTCAGATTCAGAATTCTTTGGTTGCTACCACTTCACTTTCAGTAAAAGATATCTTTTCTCTAAATTAATGAGTCTAAGTATTTCTTTCCTGGATTTTGAATGGAGCTCCACCTGACATTATTCTGAATCTCCCCACCAGCCCACCCGGAGAGAATACCCAATTTTCTTCTGAGGGGGCCTGGACATTATGTCATCTTCAAATAGTGACCAAGAGGATCTGGGAGCCATTGGAGGGCAAGATTCTGTGCTGGTGCAGGAAGCCCAATCGCTAGCAGAGCTCAGTCTGGAAGAGCATCCAGCTGTGAAGCCCAGATGGTCGGTGGGGGTTGGTTGGAAAGATCTGGAGAAGCCCCCCCCCCTCCCCGGGGTCACAACTACCCACCGGCATGTAAAAGAGGAGCCTTGACAAGAGAAGGAAAAGAGGGAACTCTTACTGGATCAAGTCAGGAGACTCCTGAATGAAGCCTTTGAACAACCCCAAGCTGCACAAAGGTATGAAGGGGGAGGGGAAGTAGCCCCAGCCAGAAGAAGCAGAGCAGCTCCCTCTCCCATAAATCAACCCGATCCAGCAGCAGCCCCAGGGCTTTCAGTGGGAGGTGTGATTCCCAGAAGGCGTAGAGCTCCTAGGCTGCCTCTGTTAGAAGTTAAATACAGGGGGGATCCCAAAACCTTGGGATTTTTCCTAGCTCAAGTTTGGAGCCATATGGAAGAATACGGGGAGGACTTTCCCTCAGAAGCAGCCAAAGTGAGATGTGTTACCAGGGCTCTGGAGGGAATAGTGGCAGAGTGGATGGTGACCTTGCATAATGATAATGCTCCTCAGTTGCTGAACTACAACCTGTTCATGGCTGCACTGAGGGCTAGGTTTGAGGACCCACTGGCAGAGCGCAAGATCCAAATTAGGATGAAAACAGGGGCGGAGGTCTGTGGCTGATTACACCCAAGAATTAAGACAGTTAACCGGCCATTTCCGAGACTGGCCCCAAGAAGCCCTGATAGAACTGTTTAAAGATGGTTTAAATAAAGATGTGTACCAGAGATGCATTGCTAGAAGAGACCCCAGTGACTTGCAGATGGTACTTGCTGGCAGAAGAAGTGGAGATAGATTTAACCCGAAGCAAATGGTGGGAAGATTATGGGTGGAGCAAGTTTTCCCCCCCCACATCCTCAAGAGGCTCCTAAATCTCAGAGGGGAGGAGTGGCAGCAAGACCCAACTCCTCGGCCTGCTTTCGATGTGGGAAGGAAGGTCACCGGGCTGTGAACTGCAGAGTCAAGCTGGAACCAAAGGGGGTGCCAAAGGAAGGAAAGAAACCTGAAAAATCCCCAGCGAAGCCTCGCGAAATAGCACTAAAGTCGAAAGAGATGGCAGAGGTCGCCCCTCCTGCAGGAGAGGAATCAGAAACCCCAGTAACCCCTGAGGAAGAGGATTTCGACTCGGAAGACAACTTCCTGGTAAGTCCAAGCGTGGGCCCTAGGACCATTCCGGTGAAGTTGAGGGTACCCAGTTCAGGGGTCGAAGGGGAAATGCTAGTCCTGTTAGATTCTGGGTGCACAAGGTGTATAATCAACATGGAAGTAGTGAAGAAAATGGGCCTAAAGCTAAAACCTTTGAAGATGCCCATTTCCTTTTGCCAACTAGATGAATCAGTGGCCGGAGGTTGCCCCGCACGTTTTGTTGTAGAACCTATAGAAATGGTCATGGGAGAGCATGATGAGACCCTGCGTTTTATTGTGGTTCCTGGGATGGAGCAACCATTAATACTGGGACTGCCCTGGCTCCGGAAATGGAACCCCCAGGTTAACTGGAGGAAGGGGTTGTTGCGCATAACGCACAAAGCAGCGACCAAGAGGAGGGGCCAGATCCCAGACGAAGCCTGAGGACCTAATTGAAATACCTTCCACAGGTACTAAGCCCGTGAAAGGGGAGGAGAAAATTCCCAAAGAGTATTGGGATTTAAAAGAAGTGTTCAGTGAGAAGGCCTCGGGTGAGCTTCCGCCTCACCAGCCAACAGGCTGTGCTATTGAGATTTTGCCTGGGGTGAAGCTCCCGAAACCAAAGTTGTACTCAATGACCCCACGGGAATTGGAAGAGCTAAGATTGTTTATAGATAAAAATCTGGAACGTGGTTTCATTCAACCTGCTAGACCCCGGTTAGCGGCCCCAGTGTTGTTCTGGGAAAAGAAAGATGGTTCCAAATGCTTGGTGGTGGATTACAGAAATTTGAACGCTATTTCTGTGGAAAACGTGAAGGACATGTTGGCCCATTTAGCGAAAGGAAAGATTTTCACGAAGTTGGATTTGAGAGAAGATACTACCGAATTCGAATTAAGGAAGGGGATGAGTGGAAAACCACTTTTAGCTGCCTGATGGGTTGCTTCCAATTCAACGTTCTTCCTTTTGGTTTACAAGGGGCCCCAGCTGTATTCATGCAAATGATCAACCAAGTGTTACATGAACATTTATACAGGGGGGTTCTGGTTTATCTTGATGATATCCTTATCTATACGGAAACTCTGGATGAACATGTGAAACTAGTGCGGTTGGTTCTACAGAAACTGTGTGCCGCTAAGTTGTATGCTAAATTGTCAAAGTGTGAATTCCACCAAGACAAAATTGACTATTTGGGATATCGCATTTCATCTGAAGGCATAGAAATGGATCCAGAGAAGGTGCATGCCATTCTGGAATGGGCTCCACCACGCACCAGAAAACAACTTTAAAGCTTTTTGGGATTTGCAAATTTTTACCGGCAATTCATCCCGACATTTGCTAAGATAGCAATGCCCATCACAAATCTCTTAAAAACAAAAGGGGAGGGGAAGCCAAGGCCAGGAAAGCCGCTGGAGTGGTCCATGGAGTGCCAAGCAGCTTTTGAAAAACTAAAACGACTGTTTGCTGCAGAACCAGTGCTGAAGCACCCGGATATGGACACTCCTTTCGTGATTCAAGCCGATGCAAGTGATATGGCTATTGGAGCGGTGTTACTTCAAATCAACGAGAAAGGGACCTTACAGCCTTGTGCGTATACCTCCCGTAAGCTGTCTGAAACAGAGAGAAGATGGGCCGTCTGGGAGAAAGAAGCTTTTGCAGTTCGTTGGGCATTACTGACCTGGAGACATTTTCTGGAAGGAGCAAAAACCCCATTTGAGGTATGGACTGATCAAAAGAATTTGGAAACTGTCCCCGAAACAAGTTTGCTGGGCCCAGTACTTTAAGCGATTCAATTTCTCATTGAAGTACATTCCAGGAGGGAAGAATTTCATGGCGGATGCTCTCTCTAGACTACCCCAATATAACAGTATGTGCCAGGAGGTGATAAGCCCAATTGTCTCAGCCAAACATCTAGCCGCCCCAGTGATAACCAGAGCCCAAAAGAAGAACCAAGAAGTTGTTTTATCGAATGATCTAACCAAACAATTAAAAGAAGCTTTAAAACTGGACGAATGGTTCCTGGGTCATTCAAGTGACTCTACAGTTAGAGATGGTTTGGCTTGGGTGGGGGCCAAGTTGTATGTGCCACAGGTGCTGAGGGGCCAAATACAACAACAGGCTCATGATTCTAAAGCAGCTGGCCAGTTCGGATTTGTGAAGACCTTACATCTGGTTAAGCGGCAATTCTGGTGCCTACTTTAAAGAAGGACATTGAAGCTTATGTAGCTAGCTGTCCAATTTGTGCTTTGGCAAAGACCTCCTGGTAAGCCAGTAGGATTGTTACAAAATGTAGCTAGACCAACGGCTCCCTGGAAGGAAATCTCAATGGACTTTATAGTAGAATTACCCGAAAGTGGTGGAAACACGGTCATCTGGGTAGTGACTGATTTGTTTTCCAAACAAGTACATTGCATACCTTGTTCCAAGATTCCATCTGCTAAGAGGCTGGCTAAACTGTTTATTTTATATATCTATAGGTTACATGGCGTTCCAGAACGCATAATCTCTGACAGAGGAGTCCAGTTTACCTCAAATTTTTGGAAAGAGTTCCTGAAGTTAATAGGCTCCGCCCAGGGGTTAAGCTCCGCTCACCACCCCCAAACTAATGGGGCCTGTGAGAGAACTAACGCACTGTTAGAACAATATCTCAGATGTTACATAAATTATCAACAAGATAACTAGTCCAAATTATTACCATTTGCCGAAGTGGCATATAACAACTCCGTACACAGCAGTACTGGATTTACTCCATTTAAAGTGGCTTTGGGACAAGATTTTGTTCCCATACCTGAACTTCCCCATGAAAAACCTAAAGGCTTGGTCACACTGCCCAACGGATGCAAAACGGACACAACGGAAGAGCAAAATGTTCCATCCGTTGTTATCCGCTCTCAGAAGGGGCAAAAATTTGCATAACCGGAGAGGATAACACGGATGGGGGGAGGACGCAGGGCGGATGGAAAGTGGATGCGGAATGGAAGCCCAGTGGATGGAAGCAGATGGGAGCGGTTGGCACATCCGCTAGGCTTCCGGGGGACCTCAGCAAAGCAGATGCGGAACAGATACAGCGGATGTAGAATGGATGCACAGCGGATGAAGCGGATGCAAAGCGAATGCACAGCGGATGCACAGCGGAAGCCGAACGGATACCGAGAGTTAATTGCACATGCGGGGAGGACGCATTGTGTCAGCCCCGCAGATATAACAGAAGCAGCTCAGAAGCAGGTCACCATTCAGAGGAAAGACCTGCTTCCAGACACATCGACTGCCTTGCCTGTCCTGCCTGCATGTCTACCTGCAAGCCTTACTGCCAGCCTTGCTACCAGCCTTACTGCCAGTCTTGTTGCCAGCCTTCCTGCCAGCCTTGGTGCCTGCCTGCCTGCCAGCCTTCCTGCCAGCCTTGGTTCCTGACAGCCTCCCTGCCAGCCAGCAACCCCACAACCATGCTGAAGCACAGCAAACCTCAGCCATCTGCTGACAGCCCTTGCAAGAGGGACAGGGATACCATCCTGCCCCCTGGCCGTCACTCTGGTTCTGCTGGGGCTTCTGCACCACGGGCTCGCTCTTCCGAGGCTGGCGCTTCTGCTGCTTCTGCTTCTGGAGGAGCTGATGACAAACACTCCAGCACTAGCCACCTCCACAGCACCTGGACCCTTCACCCCTGAGACTGAGCGACTAAGAGGGCTGCCAGAGACTCATTTTTGTTTTATAGCTTGTTGTTGATAAAGTCTATTTTTGATTCACACACTTGCTTCATTTCTTTTTTTTTTTAATAAAGTCTTGCTGGAAACTTCTAGAAATGGTTTAAGCCTTTGCATGCTTGTGGGATGGGTTAAGATAGCAGTGGGATGGGTTGAGATAGCTGTGGAATGGGCAGGGATACTTTTGGGATGGGTAATAGCTGTGGGATAGATAAATCTCCAGTGCAAGCATAGTGGGACTGTATGGTCCACCCTCCAGGGTGCCACACCTATGGCCCTTTATTATCAATAACAATGTAATCATTGATCCACACATTTCAACATAAACACAACTCTTTATTAAATGCCCTGTTCATTGTCGGGACACTCAACATACAGGGCACAATCTCATCAGTGTGATGAGACAGGCTCAAGGAAGCATCCATTAAGCATCTATCATCCTGTCTTGCCAATCCACCGCTCCAGCTGGGGAGTTGCACCAGTGTTTCAGGAGGTTGCGCTGCTTCTTCCCTTCATGTGAGGCTCTGTTGGGGCCTTGCACATCCTCAGTGTCGATCAGGTTTTGCCCTTGCCTCCATTCCCCAGGCCATGTCCCCATTGCCTTGTTGGAGGTCCACGAGCGTATTCTGCAAGACCGGGTAGCAGGTGCGCATGAGATTGTGCAGGATGCAGCAAGCTTCCATGATCCTCCTCATGGTCTCTGGGTAATGCTGCATGGTGGTGAGAAATACCTGGAACCTGTTGGCCAGGATGCCAAAGGCGTTCTCCACCACCCGCCTTGCCCTGGACAGCCTGTAGTTGAAGATCCTCTCTTCACGGGTGAGGAGTCTGGAAGTGCAGGGCTTCATGAGGTAGGTTCTGAGGGAGAAGGCATCATCCTCCATGATGAAGTAGGGCACATTTTGTGTGTCATTGGGCAGGGGTTCTGGATCTGAGAAGCCCAGAATGAGGTTGCATTCCAGCTCCTCCTTGAGGTGACTGGTGTTGTATACCTGGGCATCTGAACATGAGCCGTTGCCTGAAGCATCGATGTACATGAACTTGTAGTCAGCATCGACCATGGCGAAGAGGATGATGCTGAAGTAGCCCTTGTAATTGAAATAAGTGGACCCCGAGTTGGCTGGAGTTTTGCAGGCCACGTGCTTCCCATCTATGGCTCCAACGGTGTGGGGGAAGTTCCACTTCTGATACCACTGCTCTGCAACTTTCTTCCAGCCTTCTTCAGTGGAGGGGCACTTGAGAAGCTCCTCCTTGTATTCTTCAATGATGGCCTGCACCACTTCTCTGACCACAATGCTGATGGTGTTGTGTGGCACCCTCCAGCCATACTGCATGCTCTTGTAGGTGGTTCCTGAGGCCAGGTGGTGCAGAGTGAGTGCCACCTTGAGCCCAGGTTGCAGGCTGGGCCGGAAGTTGGTGTTTACCTTGGTCAACCTGGGTGTCAGCCGCTGCACAAATTCGTCAAACATGGCTGGAGGCATCGTCATGAAATTCTGGAATGCCCGAGTGTCTTCGCTCCTGAGCTCCACCATCAGCTTGTTGTACAATCCGTCCCTTGCTCTTCTAGCGAACCATCTTCATAACCAGACGCTTCTTGGCCGCGCCTTTTTCTTCCTGTAGTAGAGTTCAGAGAGCCTTTAGATGGCTTTGCACTGTTGCAGAAGGATGGTGGCTGCCAAAAGTACTGTGTTACGATCCACGGTGGACATGACTGGATGCTGTGGAAGAGGAAGAGGAAGAGGCAAATGAAGGCTGCAGAGGTCCGCACCACAGGGCTGCTGTTCTGCAAGTGAGATCCAGATGTTTTGCTTCCCCTTTTTATAAGCAGTATAGGTGTCCCTTTGCATCCTCTAGGCATCCTCTAGGCATCCTCTAGGCATCCTGTAGACATCCTTAATATCCCAGATAGGTTCCCTCTGCGAACGTTTTTTCCGTTTTAAATGCTTTGTTTCCGCTTGGAACCAGTTCTGAATCCGTTCTTCGTCCGTTCCGCTTCCTCCTTGCATCCAAGCAGATGCAAGTTGCGCGGAAGCGGAATGGATGCCTAGTGGATGTAGCGGATGCGTAATAGATGCAGAACATATTCGTAGCGGATACGTAGCGGATGCAGAACGGACGAATTGGATACATTTTCCACTCAAAAGTTTTCATCAGCTCAAAACTTTCTGAGCGGATGAAACGTCAATAAACGGATGCTGGACGGATAGAGAGGAAGCAAAATGGAGGCAGTGAGTATATTGTATTAATCAACGGATGGCAAGCTTTTTTGTCCGTTTTACATCCTCTTTGCATCTGTTGGTGCAGTGTGATAGGGGCTTAACATCCATTCGTTGGATGAATGGATAACTCAACTCCAACTTAACTGGCCAGTGACACGCAAAGCATTAGATGAAGCCCATCAAGCTCATAAGAAATTTGAAGACAAGAAAACATCCCCACAGAAAGAATATAAAGTGGGCGACAAGGTTTTCCTGTCCACCAGATACCTGCAGACCACTCAAAAGTCAAAGAAGCTTGGTCCTAAGTATGTTGGTCCTTTCACGATTGAATGGATTATAAATCCTGTAACAGTCCAGCTGAATTTACCCAAAACTCTTCGATGAATTCATCCGGTTTTCCATGTTAGTTTGCTAAAACATGAAGGTACTTCTGATTTAAGACCCTTCCTGGCTGACCCTCCCATACCAATACTGATTGAAGGTGAACAACATTTTGAAGTTAAAGAATTTCTGGACTCTCGCAAATGGAGGGGTCGTCTCCAGTATCTTGTAGCCTGGAAACATTTCCCTTCTTCGCAAGCCAAATGGGTTAACGAAACCGACGTTAAAGCCCCTAAGTTGATCACAGCATTTCGTTCCAAGTATCCTGATAAGCCTTAGGAATGTATTGTTTTGTAATTGTTTCATGATTAATAATTGTCTTTACATTTTCTCCTCTCTCTCCTCTAGGGCTGATGGCTTTCCTTTTTCTAGGAGGGCCGAATGTCAGCCTTCAAGATCTTCTACTATTGCTTTGCATCTTTCAGCTGTCATAAGAAATGGGGGGGGGGAGGGGAGGAAGGGATAGGTCTGGGAAGTGAGCTGGAGGTGTTACATTCTTCTGTTGTGTAAATGGGGAAGAAACACAATAGAGTTTGGTTTCTATTTCTCGCTTAGTTTTCTTTTCTCTGCGCAACTGCAACCCGTTATCAAAATATGCCAAGGTCAACAGACAGAGGCCTCATCATCACCTGAAGATGCCCACATGATCATGTTCACAACTTCTAATTGGAAGTGTCATATGAACTATTGGGGGTGGGAACATTTCCATCATTTTGTATATGTGAATTGCACACCTAATTTCTCAGATTCAGAATTCTTTGGTTGCTACCACTTCACTTTCAGTAAAAGATATCTTTTCTCTAAACTAAAGAGTCTAAGTATTTCTTTCCTGGATTTTAAATGGAGCTCCACCTGACATTATCTATTGTGTGTTCTTGTATTGTTTTGGTTGAAGCTGAAATATTCATTGACAGATAGAACATTGCAAAATATAATTTTATGTGCTACACTAAAGCCCATGTCACATTGCACCAATGAATGGAAAGAGGATGTAAAACGGAGAAAAACACTTGCCATCCGTTGTTAATGCGATGCATCCGTTCTGTACTCATTGCCTCCGTTTTGCTTCCTCTCTATCCGTCCAGCATCCGTCTATTGATATTTCATCTGCTCAGAAGGTTTTGAGCTGCTCAAAACTTTAGAGCGGAAAATTTATCCAATGCGTCCCTTCTGCATCCGCTACGCATACGGAGAACATCCGTTCTGCATCCGTTACTCATCCGCTATATCCGCTAGGCATTCGTTCCGCATCCGCACAATTCAATCCGCTCCAGCGGTAAACGGACACAGGGAGGAAGCGGAACTGACATGGAATGGACGCGCAACGTTAGTAGCACGGACGGAGAAATGATGAAAGCGGAAACAGCATACAAAGAAAGCATTTAAAATGGAAAAAAGGTTCTCAGAGGGGACCTATATCAGATATTAAGGATTTCTAGAGGATGCCTAGAGGATGCAAAGGGACACAAAGTGAACAACCTATATTGCCTATAAAAAGGGGAGCAACTCACCTGGATCTCACTTTCAGACCAGCAGACCAGCTGTGCAGACCTCTGCAGCCTTCATCTGACTCTTGCTCTTCCACAGCATCCAGTCATGTCCACCCTAGATTGTAATAAACTCCTTCAGGTAGCCACCATCGTTCTGTAACAGTATGAAGCCATCTACAGTATGAAGCCATCTACAGGCTCTGTGAACTCTACTACGGGAAGAGTGTCCCTTCCGCCACAGATAGTCCCTTCCGCCACAGATAGTCATTCTCTCTCAGCCACTCCAGCACTTCATCATCGTGTTCCTCCTCAATGAAGTATTGCCTCCTCTCCTATTCCTGCAAATGCCTCTTCCTCCCTTTGGCAGGAACAGATGGGCCCTCATCAGAGGGGCTTCCAGGTTGTAGGGGGCTGCTCCTCCACACCACCAGCAACAGCAGCAACAGCAGGATCATCATCATCATCATCATCAGAAGCAGCAGTAGCAGCACCAACAGGATCATGATCAGCAGCAGCAGCAGCAGCAACAGCAGGACCAGGATCAGCAGCAGCAGAGAAAGCAACAGGAGCCCCAGCAGGACCAGGAGCACGAGCAGGACCAGGAGCACGAGTAGGACCATCAAGACCAGGAGCACAAGCAGGATGAGCAGGACCAGCAGGATGAAGAGCAGCTTCAGCAGAGTAAGCACCAGCAGAAGCACCACCGCCAGGAGCAGCCTCAGCAGAGTAAGCACGAGCAGAAGCACCACCACTAAGAGCAGCCTCAGCAGAGTAAGCACGAGCAGAAGCACCATCGCCATAAGCATCATCATCAGCTCCTCCAGAAGCAGCAGAAGCCCCAGCCACAGAAGAGCTCCAGAAGCTCCAGCAGAAGCAGAGTGAGGGCCAAGGGGTGGGAGGGTGGCCCTGTCCCTCTTGCCAGGGCTGGCAGCAGATGGCTGAGGCTTTCTCTTTTTCCCCATGGTTGTGGGGTTGCTGGCTGGCAGGCAGGCATGCAGGGAGGCTTGCATGCAGGCAGGCAGGCACCAAAGCTGGCAGGCAGGCAGGCACCAAGGCTGGCAGGCACCAAGGCTTGCAGGGAGGCTGGCAGGGAGGCTGGCAGGCAGGCAGACAGCAAGTCTGGCAGGATGGCAGGCAGCAAGGCAGCAAAATTTCAAGTTGGCAGCAAGGCTGGCAGGCAGGCCGGCAGGCAAGGAACTCGATGTGTCTGGATGCAAGTCTTTCCTCTGAATGGTGACCTGCTTCCGAGCTGCTTCCCTTTATATCTGTGGGGCTGACGCAATAAATCTCCCCTGCATGCGCAGTGAACTTTAGGCATCTGTTAGGCTTCCGCTAGGCATCCGTTAGGCTTCTGCTCTGCTTCCGCTTCATCCGCTGTGCATCCACTGTGCATCCGCTTCATCCATTCTGCGTCTGCTCTGCATACGCTGTATCCGTTCCACGTCCGCTTTGCTGAGACCCTCCAGAAGCCCTGCGGATGTGCCATCCACTCTCATCCACTTCCATCTGCAAGGCTTCCATTCCGCATCCACTTTCCATCCGCCCTGCATCCTCCTCCCGTCTGTTCCTTTCCATGTTATCCGCTCTGGTTATGCAAATTTTTGCCCCTTTTGAGAGCGGATAACAATGGATGGAACATTTTTCTTGTCCGCTGTGTCCTTTTTACAAATGTTTTGCATCCATTGGGCAGTGTGACAGGGCCTTTAGTTAGAACCAAAGGCAGCGTAGTTCTAAGTTTTCTAGGTCTAAAATTTCAAGTCTGGTGGCATAAGGTATTCTACGAGTAGAGGAGTGGAAGACTCTTCTCGTAAAATATTTCTGGACTTTCTCAACTGTATTAATATCAGATGTGTAATGAGGGTTCCACTTTGATGAGCTGTGTTCAAGTATTGGTCTAGCAAATGTTTTATATGCCCTAGTTAGTAGAGTGATATTACTGGAGAAAAACCTACGCAGGATTAGGTTAACAACTCTTAATGCCTTTTTGGTTATGTAGTTACAGTGGGCTCTAGCACTTAGATCATTTGAGATAAGTACTCCAAGGTCCTTGACAAAGTTTGTGTCAACAAGATCTTGACTATTCAGCTTGTATTTTATTTTTTGGGATTTTTTTGCCAATATGTAAGACAGAGTATTTATTTGTTGTGATTTGAAGTTTCCATTTGTTTGACCATTCTGACATATAGTTGAGGTCTTTTTCAAGGGTAGCAATATTGTGCTCAACATTCAAATGACTGACTGTTTAGTGAATCTGGTCTTTGCACTTAAGACCTGTCCTTGAATTCATGGTATGGTCAAATTTCACACAACAAGCGGGTGATGGAATCAGTATTTGTGATTTTCCCAGCTGGCTTCCAACAAGCAAACTCAACAGGGAAATCCAAATTCAGTTTGCATCCATGTGATTCACTGAGCACATTTATCATTACTAGTTATGTACTGCCTGACTCACAAACTGAAGGTGATGAAGAAGAGAAAAAAGAAGAAGGTGGAGGAAAAAGAGGAGGGGAAAATCAGGAGGGGGAGGAGAAGAGGAGATGGTGGGGAGGAAGGAGGAGGAGGTAGAAGAGAAGGAAAATCTTTAATTTGAAGGAACCTTGATAATTCTGTATTCATTTTCTTCATAAAATAGAGGGATTTTGTGGCTAGTATCATGGTAGTTCTGTTGAAGAGAAAGGACTACAAGCCAACACAATTTTTCCACACTTCTGTCATTACCAAAGGATAGCCCAATAGTTGAGACTTTTTGCTTGATTTATTGCTCAAACTGTGTTCAGTGAACTCTCTTCAATGTAGACCCTGAAAGAAAGGGGAAGTGGGAAACCACATTTAAAAAATATTCTGCTGAATGCTTGCACTCTCAAAATGAATTTGGTACAAAGGAAGTATTGCTCTGTTTTATTGTGGCAATCCTCTTGCACAATAATAAATGGCTGTATCTTGAGCCATCAGTCCATCGATCCTCAGTTTGCTTGTAGAACCAGAATTGGAAAGGGTCATCCTTCCCTTAAATGTATTAACAACAATGACTGGATCTCTAGGTCTAAAACCACCTATGTAAACAAGTCCTGTTTCAGTGGGTTGAGTTGTCCAATGTATATGATGTCAATTAATATCATATCTAGAAGCCAAACATTCTAGGGTTACAGAAGTTCCTGGAACTTCCGTTGCTACCATGGGTTGAGTTAAAATAGTGGATTCCAAAGAGCCTGCTAAAAGAAATATAAGATAAAAACAAGGAAACAAGGCATTTTGTTTTAACTTTTAATTTTTTTTAAATTTTCCATTCAATTGTCTTTTTTCCCCTACACACTGTAGGTTTTGGCATATCATTAAAAATCATGTTAAATCCATATGCTGTCCCAATGAAAAAAGGCTACTGTATATTGGAAAAAAAATTGGAATATTGGAAAAAAGATATCGCCCCACATTCCTAGACAAGTTTCTAGGACTGTTGTCATGGAATTAAAAACAAAGCTTTAGAAGTTTCAATAAGCAAATAAAGGTCTTAAAGCCAATGTCACACTAGCCAACGGATGCAAAAAGGACAAAGCGGACGAGCAAAATGTTCCATCCGCTGTTATCCGCTCTTAAAAGGGGCAAAAATTTGCATAACCGGAACGGATAACACGGACGCGGGGAGGATGCAGGGTGGATGCAAAGCGGATGCGGAACGGAAGCCCAGCGGATGGAAGCGGATGGGAGCGGATTGCGCAACCGCAGGGCTTCCGGGGGGCCTCAGCAAAGCAGACACAGAACAGATACATCGGATGCAGAACGGATGCACAGCGGATAAAGCGGATGCACAGCAGAAGCCTAGCGGATGCACAGCGGAAGCGGAATGGATGCCGACCGTTAATTGCGCATGCGGGGGGGAAGCATTATGTAAGCCCCCCGGATATAAAGGGAAGCAGCTCGCACGTGGCCAGCATTCCAAGGAAAGACCTGCTGCTGGACACTTCGAGTTCCTTGCCTGCCTTGCCAGTCTGCATTCCAGCCAGCCTTGGTGCCTGCCTGCCTGCCTGCCTTCCTGCCAGGCTTTCTGCCAGCCTTCCTGCCAGGCTTCCTGCCAGCCTTGGTGCCTGCCAGCCTCCCTGCCAGCCAGAAACCCCACAACCATGGGGAGGAAGCAAAAGCCTCAGCAACCTGCCGCCATCCCTGCCAAGAGGGACAGGGCCAACCTCCCGCCTCCTGCCCCTGACTCTGCTTCTGCTGGGGCTTCTTCTGAAGCTGCTCCTGGTGGTGGTGCTTCTGCTGGTACTGGGGATTATGCTGGTGCTTACTCTGTTGAAGCTGCTCCTGGTCCTGCTGCTCCTGCTCGACCTGCTCGTCCTCTTGGACTTGCTCGTCCTGCTCGTGCTCCTGGTCTTGCTCATCCTGCTCATCCTGCTCGTGCTCCTGATCCTGCTCGTGCTCCTGGACTTGCTGGCCCTGCTGGTGCTTACTCTACTGCTGCTGATCCTGGTCCTGCTGGTCCTGCTGCTGCTGCTGCTGATGATGATGATGATAAAGATTATGATCCTACAGATGAGGATGATGATGCTGATTATGATCCTGCTGGTGCTGCTGCTGGTGGTGTGGAGGAGCAGCCCCTACTACCTGGGAGCCCCTCCTATGAGGGCCCATCTGGTCCTGGCAAAGGGAGGAAGAGGCGTATGTGACAAGGGAGAGGAGGCAATACTCCATTGAGGAGGCGCACGAGGATGAGGTGCTGGAGTGGCTGAGAGAGAACGACTATCTGTGGTGGAATGCACACCAGCTGTACAAGGACACCAAGCGGAATCAGGCTGCTTGGAGAGAGAGGGCGGAGAGTATTGGTTACACTTCGGAGGTGCTCCTCGGCTGGTGGAAGCACATGCACAGCTGGTACGGGAAGCTGCACTTGAAGAAATCTGGCCAGGCCACTGTTAAGCTGACGGACAGAGAGACCTACATCATGGCCAGGTGCAGCTTCCTAGAGGGTGAGGTCCACCAATGAGGAGCACCAGGAGCCCCTCTCACGACCCTATCTCTCCGGCAGCCTGCTGAGAGCCAGTCCTCTTCCGGCCGAGAGTCAGACCCAGTCTCCAGGCAGATTTCTGTGGAGCGTGCCATGGCGGAGAACCTGCGGACAGGTGTGGTAAGTGTGGTGGAGTGCGTAGAGGACTCCCTGGTGCGGTGGGAGAAAGGAGACATCGAGTCCACCACACTCCCAGCTGCATCCACCCCCCCATCTCCGCCTCCACAGAAAGGCAGAGAGCCGGACAGCAAGAGGGGAAGAGCCACACTGTCCTGCTGGAGATCAGAGACACCATCCGCACCAGCATAGATCTCCTCTCTCAGCTGGTCCACACTGACTCCTCATCCTCCAACCGCAAGCCCTTCCTCACCGATGTCAACCAGACCCTCAAGAAAATGGCGGTTCCACAGTACCAGCTGGTGAAGGACCGGATCACGGAGCTGCTTCACAACCCTCCACACCCAGAGGAACCTGCTCCCACCCAGTCCAGGTCTGCTCCTCCACCCCAGGTGATGTCCCTCCCTTTCCAAGGCTTCCCACAGCCCCTCATCTACCAGGGCTACGGCTACCAGGAGGTTCAGAAGCACAGGCAGCAGCCCTTCCCAATCCAGGCACAGAGACATCGGGTGACACCGTTGCCACCTGTTTCACTGATGCCACTGATGCCACCCATGACAATGATGCCACCTATGACAGCAATGCCACCCACACCAATGATGCCACCCACGTCAGTCCTCACCCAGCTGCAGACCAGACAGCCCCACTATACTACTCCTTCCAACACCTCACAGCCAAACCCGGCCTCAGTACATCTGTCCTCGGTACTAGGGCTGACACCCCATGGCATGGAGGAGGGACCTCTCAGCATCACGGGGCTGAGCCAGCTGTCCGAGAGCTTTCTCAACACACCGTCCCCTGTTGTCTTTCGAGGCCAGGCACTCCAGCACCACCCACCACCACATCACCTGGATCCTTCACCCCGAGACTGGGAACATCTCCGAGTGAACAAGAAGAGTTCCAGAGACCGGGTAGCTGGCTACCTGTGGACTTTATTTGGACACTTGACTTGGGTCATTTTTTTTTTGCAGCTTGTTGTTCAATAAAGTTTATCTTTGATTCACACACTTGTTTCATTTGTTTTTTTAAAAAAAAGTCTTGGTGGAAACTTTTAGAATTGGCTTAAGCCTTTGCATGCTTGTGGGATGGGTTAAGATAGCAGTGGGGTGGGCAGGGATACCTGTGGAATGAACAGGGATACCTTTGGGATGTCTAATAGCTGTGGGATAGATAAACCTCCAGTGCAAGCATAGTGGGACTGTATGGTCTACCCTCCCAGGTGCCACACCTAGGGCCCTTTTTTTATCAATAACAATGTAAGCATTGATCCACACATTTGAACACAAACACAACCCTTTATTAAACGCCCTGTTCATTGTCGGGCCACCCAACATACATGGCCCAATCTCATCCGTGTGATGAGACAGGCTGAAGGAAGCATCCATTAAGCATCTACCATCCTGTCTTGCCACTCCACCGCTCCAGCTGGGGAGTTGCACCAGTGTATCAGGAGGTTGCACTGCTTCTTCCTTTCACGTGAGGCTCTGTTTTGGTCTTGCACATCCTGAGTGTTGATCAGGTTTCGCCCTTGCCTCCATTCCCCAGGCTCCATGTCCCCACTGCCTTGTTGACGGTCCACAAGCCTGTTCTGCAAGACTGGGAAGCAGGTGCGCATGAGATTGTGCAGGATTCAGCAAGCTTCCACGATCCTGCTCATGGTCTCTGGGCGATGCTGCATGGTGGTGAGAAGTACCTGGAACCTGTTGGCCAGGATGCCAAAGGCATTCTCCACCACCTGCCTTGCCCTGGACAGCCTGTAGTTGAAGATCCGCTCTTCACGGGTCAGGAGTCTGGAAGTGTAGGGCTTCATGAGGTAGATTGTGAGGGAGAAGGCGTCATCCCCCACGATGAAGTAGGGCACATCTTGCGTGTCGTTGGGCAAGGGATCTGAATTTGGGAAGCCCACGATGAGGTTGCCTTCCAGCCCCTCCTTGAGGTGACTGCCATTGTATACCTGGGCATCTGAAGATGAGCCGTAGCCTGAAGCATCGATGTGCTTGCCATCTATGGCTCCAACGGTGTGTGGGAAGTTCCACCTCTGATAATACTGCTCTGCAACTTTCTTCCAGCCTTCTTCAGTGGAGGGGCACTGGAGGAGCTCCTCCTTGTATTCTTCGATGATGGCCTGCACCACTTCTCCGACCACAATGCTGATGGTGTTGTGTGGCACCCTCCAGCCGTACTGCATGCTCCTATAGGTGGTCCCTGAGGCCAGGTGGCGCAGAGTGAGTGCCACCTTGAGCCCAGGTTCCAGGCTGGGCCAGCAGTTGGTGTTTGCCTTGGTCAACCTGGGTGTCAGGCGCTGCACAACTTCATCAAACATGGCTGGAGGCATCTTCATGAAGTTCTGGAACGCCCGAGTGTCTTCGTTCCTGAGCTCCACCATCAGCTTGTTGTACAGTCCGTACTCTGCTCTTCTCCCGATCCATTTTCAGATCCAGACGCTTCTTGGCCGCCTTTTTTTCTTCCCGTAGTAGAGTTCACAGAGCCTGTAGATGGCTTCGTACTGTTGCAGAAGGATGGTGGCTGCCAAAAGGACTGTGGTACGATCCATGGTGGACATTACTGGATGCTGTGGAAGAGGAAGAGTCAGATGAAGGCTGCAGAGGTCTGCACAGCTTGGCTGATGGTCTGAAAGTGAGATGCAGATGAGTTGCTCCCCCTTTTTATAGGCAGTATAGGTGTCCCTTTGCATCCTCTAGGCATCCTCTAGACATCCTTAATATCCGAGATAGGTCCCCTCTGCGAACGTTTTTTCCACTTTAAACACTTTGTTTCCATGCTGCATCCGTTCTGCATCCATTCCACATCCGTTCCGCTTCCTCCCTGCGTCCGGGTGGATGTGAGTTGCGCTGATGTGCAGGTGACACTAAGCGGATATAGCGGATGCATAATGGATGCGTAGCGGATGCATAGCAGATGCAGAACGGACGAACTGGATACATTTTCCGTGCAAAAGTTTTAGGTAGCCCAAAACTTTAGGAGCAGATGAAACGTCAATAAACGGATGCTGGACGGATAGAGAGGAAGCAAAACGGAGGCAGTGAGTACATTGCATTTTTGAACGGAAGGCAAAGTTTTTTGTCCGTTTTACATCCTCTTTGCAGCCGTTGGTTCAGTGTGACATGGGCTTTACTCAGAATTGTGGAATCTGAATTCAGAATTTCACAGGAGATACAGTTGTATAGATTGTTTAGGGTAGTTCTGAATTAAAATGGTGAAATCCAAGCAACAAATGAAAAAGTCAGGGAGATTAACCTTATCACAGCCATCTGCCATTCTGCTGCAAAATTCTGAATTTCAGAGGGATAACAGGAAATATCTTCATATATAATAATTAACATTGAATATCAAAAAGGCAACCTGCTTGGAAAAAAATTGATCTTTGATTGTTGTTGTTCTCCTTCTTAAGAATTAGAGATGTTCCATCTTATATCAGTTTGGTATAGTTTTTACACAGTACCTGTAGTTGTTACTCACCAAACAAACATAGAACAAAGTTAATGTAAAGAAACCAGCCCATCTTGTAATATCAGATCAGTATTTGCCTTGGGTTTAAGTTATAAGGAAGACATATTTACAATGGCCAAATCACTGGAACATTTGCATGTTCTCACCTACTCCAGGATAAGCAAATAATTTTGCATTTCAGAAATTTCCCTTCCTTTCTTGGTTCCTGCCTATCTCCATATGGTTGTGGTCATTTGGAGATAGACAGACTGCTTTTCCAAGAAGAAAACAGAATCACTATTAATATTACTTGGGCAGAAGGGAAGTACTTCTCTTCTCCTTCTTACTGTTCTTGTAGGCCTCTCCCTCAATCTATCCTTCTGAGAGGAGGAGCAAAAGCAGGAAGAGGAGGAAGAGAAACTTCAATTATATTTATCAAAGTACAACTATGGTGCAATTGATCTATGTTTCAGTCTCTTTATTCTCTAAGACCAGAACAACAACGGTGAATAAAATAATGGGATAGAATGTTGTTCAGAACATAACTTATTAAATTCTAGGTCTTGCAAGGCATTCCAATCCAAGCAATGGCAAAATTGACACACAAAATAAATCTGAACCTTAATATAAAACTTTCCAGAAGCCCTAAAGTTGGTCAATGGTCAACTAAAGATACACATCTGGGCATTGAATATGATCATGGCTTATCTATCTCTTAGTTTATTGATCTGAATATTTTCAATTGTATAATTAAATCCATTATGGTTTACTTGTTTGGGCTCACAAAAATTTATGTGAATTTGAGAGATGCTATTTGAGCATTTGGTGAATTTTAAGACCGAGTGATGTTTGTTATTTCCCTTTTGCAATTTAGGGACATTTGACTACTCACATTCATATATATATGTGTGTGTATATATATATATATATATATATATATATATATATATATATATATAT